>JABFOV010002858.1:0-18283 GCA_022817685.1 Aradophagus sp. ZL-2020 | reverse complement strand
ACGAGAGGAGTATGAAAAAAGGAGAATACGGACGCGATCGCGGTGCTTTTTCTTTTTTTTTTTTGATGAATCGTCAATATTGCTAGATAGATGAAAATAACTTGTAAAAATGTAGAACACTGATAAAAAGTTTTTTGTTTTTTTTTTTTTTTTTTTTTTGTATTTCCTCTAGATACAAAAATTTTTTTTTTTAATAAGTCTGATAAACACGCGTTGCGCGTGCACACTCTTAAAAATGATCGATTAATTGTAAGAAAACTGTATTCTAAACACAATTACATTTAACTTTAATATAAATGTGCTTTAAATAATCAGAATTACTTAAAACATAATTTTAGAGCACTTTTATAATAAAGTGATAATTCTTTTATGATATAAAGATATCTCTTGATCATAGTCGGATTTATTCTTATAATGAGTGGAATTATTTTTAAAAGCTTTTTGGTGCGCCGATCGTTTGCGCTGACAACGCAGACTCCTAAGATTAACCTATATTATTTACAAGTTTCAGTGTCTCAAATAGATATTAAGATTAATAAAAAACTAACTAAAACAATATTTTAATGTGTCATTCAAGTGTTGAATAATATTTTGAATTTTATAATGAAATATTTTTGTTATTATACATTTTTATATTCTACTTATAAGACAACTTGGTTTTAATAGATTTTATTCTTATAGTAACCGGAATTATTTTTGTCCAAATTTTCAGTGGAAAATCCACTGATGATAAGGATATTTCGATTATGACAAGAGTGCGCTAAGAATTGAATGAGAATATAGTTTATCTCGATTTTCGATAAGATTTCAAAAATATCAAGAATTTTCACATCTCCGCGCCAGTTTCCAAACATTCGATTAATCGATTTGCCTAAACCAATCACGATATCTTTTTGGCTATGACGTTGGCTAACTTCAGGGTAACATGTCTTCTTTTTTTAACTAGACTAGAATCGATACGCGTGCAAACTTTGAATTCTTGAAATATAAAAAACATTCATTTGAAATTTTTTTAGGTTTATCTACTTTTATCAATTTGTTATCTACTTATTTTATAATTTATTTATGAAACATATTTTATAATTAAATTAAAAAATATTATGTCTCAAAATTACGTCAAATAGGTTCTGTATTTATGAATCCTTATGGAAATTTATGACTTTCAATATTCATAATTTTTTTTATGAATATAGTTTTCATATAAAAGAAGTTCTCAGACATTTCATATTATTTCTTAAATTCATGAATACAATTAGTATTATACAAAATAAAACATTACAAATCATTTTTAAGTTATCTGTAACCCGAACTACTAATAATAGTAAATGTCAAAGACATTTATCAAAATTCAAACTTTAACCTCGATCGGTCACGTAGCGAATAAAAAGCTTACACAACTAACTTCAAAATCATAACATCTACAATTTCCTTGGCAAAAAGAATGAAAGGATATTTCCCAAGAAATTATTTCCTATGATTTTTTAACTACACTTTTAGGTTAGGTCAATTACATCGACTTCATGGTCGGGTTAAGTAAAAAGTGAAAAATATATATTTTTTTTTTTTTTTTTGAAATATTCTGTCAAAATTTGTAATATGCAAAAAAATGTACCTTCATTCAGGATAAAAAACAAAGTATATCATATTTTTTCAGATAGAAAACGAAGCATTTTTCACACCCACAGCAGCGATTTAATTTCACCCGTGTGGGCCGTGGAACTAAATTTTCTTGAAAATACAATATACGTTTCGCAAATGTAAATCGCGTTAAAATATACAGTACGATGAAACGATAAAGTGAAATAGTTTATCAAAACGTACTGTTAAAATCTTTTCACTGCATTTGTATTCAACTGCGCCTTCTTTCCGCGGCAATTTTGCTCCGCAGAATAATTGCAAATGTTTGCACTAATTTTCCACCGCTCGTAAAAAATTTAATTCATTCGTTCGCTTGCCAGGAAAGATTGTTTATACGATGCTTTATTGCGTGTTACTTTTCATATGAACTAACATTGTATACACATCTCTTTCTTTCTCTCTCACTCTCATTCTTTCTCTTTTTATGTACCTCTATCTCTCTCTTCCCCTCTCTCTCTTTCTCTGTTTCTCTCTTTCTCTCTCTTTATTTTTTCATGTATCGATCTCTCTCACACACATGTATACATATGAACGCGTACATACAGCACATCTACATTAACACACACACATTCTGATACACACAAATTAACACACATCAATGCTGCTACTTAAATATTGCTTGTCTCTTTCTACCTTAATAACCTAAGTTAAGTACGTCTTTTTTCATTCTTCAAAGAGATGAGGTTTAGGAACCATTATGAAAGGTTTTTTGAAAATTGATGTAACCTAAAAAAAAAAAGTAAATACAGTACACTCGAAACTGCGAAGAGTCCCGATGCGAAGAGTACGCACTACAACACATATCCCCATACACGTGAATTACTAATACAATACACGTTGTCCCCTCCACAGCGACAAGCATGCGCAGAATACAAAGCCTACTTGATATATAACCTCAATGAATTTATCAACACAGAATATTAGGAAGTGGAGAGGGACAAGTCCACTTCCTATGTAGAAGTCCGTGAAGAGTCCGTTTCCCCTGTTTCTATTGCCCCTACAGCCCCATGAGCAGGACTCTTCGCAGTTTCTCAAGGTGACCACTATTTTTATAAAACAAAATTCCCTGACTTTTCCAGGTTTTCTACAGGTTTTAAGCAACTTTTCCCTGACTTTTTAATAAAACAATTTGATGTAAAATTTGATGTATTTGAGTACATATTTCCTCATATAAGAATAACTTATTTTTTGTAATATTAAAAAATAATCATCAAAAACTGTTATTCATTTTAGCAATGCATTTTTTTATATATAAAATTCAAGCGAAATGAGATATGAAAAATTAGTGGACTCAATTTTAGTTATTTGTGACATTGTAATGATTTGTAATTGACCTTTTTAATTTTCCCTGATTTCTGGTAAAATTCCCTGACTTTTCCCTAACCAACGTAATACCCTGAGTTTTCTAGGTTTTACAGGTTTTCCAGGAAGTGGCCACCCTGCTTCTACTGCATTGGAAGAAAGATTTTTCGTACAATATCATTTTAAAAAATTGATTCTTTTGCATGTAATCAGAGGAAGTTCAACGAAAAACCAACCTGAACTACTAGTTTTTCATTTATGATACATCATTTCCATATAACTAGCGTAATCATGGTTTGGGCGCCAATTTTGAAATTTAAACTTTGCAGTCCAGTATTACACCCTCTTCAAGGAGATTCGGGTGCATATAATTATTAATCTCCCCTTTACTTTTTACATAAATTACATATCTTATGAACATATTTCGAAGTATAATAATGATATTACCAATACCATATTTTTGGCGCCAATTTCGAAATTCAAACTGTGCAATCCAGTATGACATCCTCTTCAGAGAGATTCAGGTGCGTATAATTATTAATGTACATAAATTACATATTTTGCGAACATATTTCTAAGTATAATAACAAACCTATTCCCATCTATCAATACCATGGTTTTGGCGCCAGTTTTAAAATTCATACTTCGCAAATAAGTTTGTAATCCCTTAAAAACGAAATTTTGAATTCATTGAAATTTAAAGAACATTTGTTAACACTTTTCAGTATCAGCAAGTTGCATCGACCTCGACGCAGCACAACTAATTAATATATTGATGAAACTTTTGAGACACAGACGGCAGATCGCGAAGGGAGTTCAGTGGCCAGAAATTGAACCGGAAACAATCAAAATCGGAGGAAAAGCGAGTAGCATAAGGAACGGTTCAACGAGAGGCACGATCCCTCGGCGGGACAATTCGATTCGACATCGGATATTCGGCTAACATTTCCGGGACGAACTCGCCGATCGAATCGCTCGGCTGCGACGTGAATTCGGCGGAAAAATTGAACGCGGGAATCATCGCTCGGGAATTCAACTCGAGTCCATTAACGAATTGGAGATGCTCGATGATAATTTCTTTTCATCCCGGCGATTGATCCCGACGAATTAGCCCACGTTCGTGCACCTTTGAGCCCTGACCTTTTAATTACCCGATACGCCTGGCTTTGTGACATAACGTCCTCCGCGTCGATTCTTAATTGGCTGTTTCGACACACATCGCCGGCTGTATCGTCGGAACTGATTTTCCAATATCAATACGCCTCTTTAGTTTCGCTTATCTGCTGTCGCTGTCAATTGTACTCGTCGCTATTACTTCGTACGAGCAGCTTCTCGTTTGTGGCGTTCCCGATGTTTAACCCAATTAGCTCATTTTTGCGTATCCGTTCGCTTGCATCGTCATCGGGGATTATGGAGCATTGAGGAAGAACAAGTTAAGTCGGTTTTTGATCAAAATGCGAATAAACACACTCACGGAAAAATCAGTTTATAATTAGTGGATTCCTCTTATTATAAGTGGATTTTCCACTTAATTTTCGGATAAATGGAATTCCGTTTATTAGTAGAACGCAATCTTCTGCATACGTTTCCTCTTATTGAGAGAAATTCCTTTTAAGTTAAGTGGATATTTTTTTATAGCAAACTGAACTTTCATTTTATTGTAAAAATAACTAAATCATGTAACAGAAGTTCAATTGCTACAAGAATATCGTAGAGGTTATGATAGATTGTTTTGAAATTGAAATGTGCCAAAAAACAAATGTTCTATATTTTTTACATTATCGTCGGCGACTCGTAGTTTAGTTCACACTCCATTTAATGTTAAATTGTCGTTTCTAATAGGAAGATGAAAATCATCTTACCGAAAAGATAAATTCTTTAATAATAACCAGATTTCATCTATGATCGAGAATAATTTATTCTTATTATAAGAACCGTGATACTTTTAACATAAAATTATTCTTCTGTTAATAAAAGGATATTTTGTAAGTATAAAACGAAACACTCTATGAAGAAAATATTATTATTACAAAGCTGTGATTTCTCTCAGTGCATGTCATTTGCTTTATTTCCAAGCAAAGATTAATTCTGTACATGAATTATGTGGTTTTTTTGGGCAGAATATTACAATTTCCTAAATATTTATATTTTCGAGTAACCAAACAGTAGTGCCTGAGGTCATCCTAATCTACCAGGAAATGGAATGTTACGTAACAATGATATCACAGGTGACTCTGAAGTTATATCACCAAAATGTAACGAAAATATAACTCAAACATGACTCAAGTGTGACTAAAATGTGATCGAAATATGACTTAAATGTGCCTTGAATGTGACTAAAAACAATAATCGTCAAAATTATACGAAGAATTTATCTCTATAAATAGTCACACTCAAGTCACATTTAAGTGATACATCTAACACATTAGGTCGCATTTCAGTCACATTTTAATAATATATTCTCAGAATCAAATTCATGATTTTCCGTAGCATAACTGGCAATGATAGCCGTAGTAAACAAGTAATCATCGCTGGGTACTTGGTTATATGCTTAAACTCCGAACTGGCAAGTCGTAAGTTCAATTCTCGACCAAAGATACATTTTAGTAATATTTATGTTACAATTATATCACATATAAATCACACTTGAGTGATATTTGAGTGATATTTAAGTCACATTTGAGTCACATTTGCGTCACATTTTGGAGATATATTACTACTTTAAGGCGGAAAAAAGCAATTTTTCTAAGAAATGTGCGTGATACTGAATTAAAGATACATAACTGTTCTGGTGTCGATGATTTTTATACTGCTTTTAATTTTAGACATCCAAATAAGATCATCTAAATTCTGTACTCATTTGTGGTCTGTCGGTTTATTTTTAGAACCGATCGATGACTCAATTTTCCACACCCATAGAGATGATATCTAAATTTGGTTTTCACATCTCATCTGATCTGTCTTTCTTTTAACGACTCGTCTATGACTGTCAATATATGTTGGACACTGAAAGATACAACACTGGTATTCGATTTTTAAAGCAAATTCATGTAGCGGCTGTCAACCCGATGGGCAAAATGTCGAAAATTAATCTACAACTTTTGAGGACCTAATTTAAAATTATTGAGTTATTCATAAAAATATCAAAAGTCAAAATTGATAATGATTTGTTTTTATATTTATTTTTACTTTTAATTTTCTTTTCATTTCTCCATGTCTTATTTTTCTTTCTTTTTTTGTCATGATTAAAATTATTTATTTTATTATTTCTTATTATTTATTTTTTACACGCTTTTTTATACAATTTACCTTTTAGTTTTAAAAGGATGACATATTGAAACCTGTCTTTACTTTTTCTTAATTTTTATATGCCATTTTCATTTAATCAATATTATGGTTTTGGCGCCAATTTTAAAATTCAAGTTTTATATCTCGTTTTTCATCCTTTCAAAGAAATATACCTGATCTGAAAATATGCATACACTATAAACCAAACGAATTTTCAAATAAATACATCAATTTCATCATTGCTCTCCCTAACCTAATCTTCATTCTCTCTAATCTTCTAAACATTCTCTTTTCAGCTTCTAAACTGCCTTCTATTTTCCTTTTATAGTCCCCATTACCTATTACAATCTTCACCAACACTAATCTTCATGTTTCTTTACTTTTCATTTTATCTTTCTTTCTTGAATCTCAATTTCCTATCCCAATCTTCACGATCACTAATTTTCTTTTTCCTCCACTCTTCAACCTTCAAAATGCCTTTTATCTTTCTTCTTTTGAGCCCAATTTCCTATCCCAATTTTCATCTTCCTTAATTTCTTAATCACTACTCTCTTCAGTCCCCAGAATGTCTTCTAATCCTCTTTTTTTTAATCTTACTTTCCTATCACAATCTTCACCATCACCAATCTTTATATTCCTCCACTCTTCAGCTTCCAAAATGCATTTTATCTTTCTTTCTTCAATTCCAATTTTCTAGCCGAGTCTTCAACATCACTAATCTTACGATCCCTACTCTTTTCAGTTTCCAAAATGTCTTCTCATCCTCTTTTTCAATTCGAATTCAGCTAATCCAACAATGACAACGATTTCCATAACATCCGTTCTTTGATAAAGTCTCACCCTGTTTTGAGATACATATTATAATTCCATTATCCACTACCTAAGATAAATATCGAATATCCTCCTCTGAATCCCATAAATTGTCCGATGCTAATTTTCAGAAATCCGAAGCCATTCGTATTCGCTTAACACCTCGCCGAGCAATTGTCAGCTCCAAAATCCCACCTTCCAGCAACTTCTGGCATTACGCATTCATCTCCGCGAGAGTCAACGACCGTCCTCGCGGCACGTTGCCCAATATTGACACCCACTTGTCCAACTTCCGGCAAGTAAATCTCCCGTGCTACTTTTACGCGCGGCCTTTTTCGCCCGGTCTCTTTTCATCGGAGAGAAGGTTTGCAAGGCAAGAAAGGGAGGGTGTGCGATCTGTTTTATGAATTCCCCACTTTCATTCTCCCTTTCCTCGTTTGCTCTTAACTTAACACCTTTATCTTCCGACTTCTCGTGCACCTGAGCAACCATTTCGATCATTTGTTTCGAGTCGGGGTGCGATAACTAGGGGTGACCAGAGTTAAAGCTGACTTGTCAGATAGGAAAGAATAAGCATCGCCGAGTCTACACTTTATCAACATTTTTCTTCGAGATAGCATAACGTATTTTGAGCTATAATTCTTTCGAATATTTAAATAAATAAGAAATTCGATGCATGTGTGATATCTATAGATGTACAAAAGTATTTTATTGAATCAACCAAAATTTAGTCAATTGAAGAAAAAATGAGATTAATCGAACGAGAGATCGTTTGTTTTAACAAACACCATTTAACAAAATTTATGTTTTTGATTTATTAGATATTTTTCTGCTCACATTAATTAAAAATAATGTTTTTAATTGTTTTAACCCTATTAAAAACTGCGCGAAAGTTTTTTTAACAAATTATTGCATGAAATGTTTCGTATAAAATTAAATAAGATTTCAAAGAACATCAATCTGTTCTCTTTATTTTTCATGATAATCTCAATTATTATATTAAAAACGAGAAACACTTGAATGTCGGTATTGTAGGAATCTTCAGCAATTTTTTAATTTCCTATCCTATTGACGATTAATGATTGGAACAAACGTCAAAATGAAGAACAAACTATTCTATCGAAAGGTCAATAAAATCAACTAGTCCACTTGACTAGGCCGCAATTCTTGGAACAAGCAGCATTTACATTGAAGGGCCCTCTACGTTATTTAATAGGAAATCACTATGGAGAGGTGAATTCGCTTTTCGGTCAACGCTCGTTAAAATTCCTAATAGCGATGAACAAGGTAGATATTCACTTTTAACAGACACTAAAAAGATGACTAGATAGACACCTCGCTTAACATTGAATAAACTGATATGTGAAATGAAAAATTGCTTCCTAAAGAAATCAGGGATAAAATTAGCGAAGAAAAATGCGGCTTCGTAATAAATATAGTATCATCTGCTATGCAAATGATTTTTCCCAACTTGTGCTCGTGGAGAAGGTAACAATTTTCTACATTTGTGAAGAAAGTGATTACTTTCTGTATTCGTGGAGGAAGTAATTATTTCTCACACTAGTGCAGCAAATAACTACTTTCTTCACGGAAACGTGTTGGGAAAATATCCACTTACACTTGTGACTGACGCCACTCGTGGATAAATGTACACAACTTGAAACTCGTCACAACTTGAAAAAAAGAAATTTAGTTACTTAAATTTCAGTAAAATTAATTCGGAACTTTGTAGATGTAAAATTCTAATTCAATTTTCATTATCTAATTAATTAAGCGAAATGAAACCTGTTACAGATGAAAAAAATGAAATAAAAATAGTAACGATAATTGATCAATGGGACTGAATAGAAATATTACCTATTGAACTAATGTGCTAATAGTTCAGTAGCAATTAATCGTGACGTTCTATTTCAATTATTAGCTTTTTTTCATCCAATCAATTCAATCAATGAATGTACATATTGCCTATTAAATCTTATTGCATAGTTAGAAAATTCTTGCTTCCAAATTAATTTTAATTAGAAGTTTTTGTTTTATTTGTACGAAAATCGCATTGAAAACTATTCACTTAAATAAAAACTTTAACGAAAAGTTATTATAGCTTTAATATTTTTCAATACTTTTAAATACTGTGGAGAATAATATTCACATTGCCAAAGGCGCAATTTTAATTTTTAAATGACGGTTAAAATCATATTGTAAAAAAACCTCAATGCAAATAATAGTATACATTCAATGCATACTGTATCGACATTTCTGTCGCGCGATACATTGACACTCAATCGTTAAATTTTATACAAATAATGATTGACTTATTGAATAAAATGTTATTGTTGTCAAGATTGCTCAAAAGAATAAGGAATGAAATATCAAACTGTAGCGATTTCTTTCGAATCGAAAATAACTTGAAAAAGGGAATACATTGAAAGTCAAGTTACTTGATATGAAAATTCAATCGCATTTGTCGTTTTATTTATATCATGTAAAGGTGAAATGTCGAAAATGCAATTGCTGTAAAGTGATTTTAAAAAAAATTGTTATTATTCGCTGAACTTTTCTAGTCAAGCGAAGAATTATGGGAGCAATAAGAAACCAGCCGAATCATCGAAATTAGAAGATTACAGATACTTGAACATTCGGGTTAAACAACTCCCAGTTGGCGTCGTTGGGATTGTCGCAAATCCTCGCGGATTTTCGACGTGGTCTTAAGAATGAAAGTGTTACACCCAAAAGACGTTCCTTCTCATATTATATGCTCGCTGTAATCAGAATTTCGTCCTCGCTAGAAATATTTCTATATATTATATATAATGGAAAATGAAATTTCAAATCAATCTTCCACACTATCACGCATTCGATTTAGCATGTCTTATATTAAAATAAACAAAGCAACACATTCGTATCTTTTTCTCGGTCCAATTTTTTATTATACGAGAATAATATTTGTGAACAAAAACATTTATATGAAAACGTAGTCTTTAGATTCAACCATGCCACAAAATGAAAAATTAAACGTAATATTTCGTGGCGGATCCACAAGTTTTTTTTCATGTGAAAAATTAAAATTAATTTTTGTACTAGTTAATAATGCGACATTTATTTGAGGTTTAAAAGACGTTCGGATATGTTTTTCCGGTATCGAAATAAATAATTCTTTCAAAATTTTAATAATGGTATTATCCATGTACGAATAATGTCCAATACATGTCTAAGAAATTCCGTAGACGTTTAGTTGACGTTTAAATAACGTTTTAATAGGATTAGGTTCTTCTTGTGTGTAAATCAACATCATTTAAAACGTCCAATAAGCGTTCGACAAAATTCTCGTAACGTTTATTTAACGTCTTTAAAACGTTCTAAGAACATTTACAAGTGATCGTTCCACAATGAAAATTACAAATTTATCCGTGTACAAAATTGCATCGCTCAGAACATTTCAGATAATTGTTCGAAACGTTTCCGCGATGTTTATTTAATATTTAAATGACGTTTTAATAGCTTTATATTCTTTAAAACAAGTAACCCTTTCAAAGTGACGATTAGAATTTTATTCATATACATTGATACACCATCGGAAACAACCAACGAACAATAAGAAATCTCCCGCGACGTTTATTTAACGTTTAAATGATGTATTAGTAGCTTTTCATTCTTTGTAAGGAGTAACCTTTTAACAGTGACAATTACAATTTTATTCATATATATTGATACACTATCTAAAACATCTAACAAACGTTAAAAAATCTCCCACGATGTTTTTTTAACGTTGAAAGACGTTCTTACAGCTGTACAAACACAAGTGTCTCATTTTGAGACATTATCAGTGTCTCAATCACTGAAAATGTCTCGAAATGACACACTTTTGGCGATTGAGAAATTACAAATTTTCTTTTTTCAGTGAGTCTCTTCTTCTTTAAAACAACACCTACATCCCTCGGCCGAAACCTCCATCTCCGAAAAAATTAGCTCACTCGGCCTAAAAAGCCCGCGGCGCCGACGAAGCACAGACCCCAGCACCGGCCAATCGGTGCAAACCTCCCCCACTTTGGGCCGCAGCCGCGATCCGGACGTTGCCCCGTGGACGTTACCCCCGGTTCCGGGTTACTTCCGGCGCCGCGACAGCACCGCGAACGAAAACCGGAAACCCTGGAGAATCAATCGAACCGGGTCCCGGTACGCAAAAGGTGGCGGTCACGTGAAACTGGTACAACATGCCATCGTGTGCGCCGCTGGCCGGACGATCCTGCGTGTTTCGGCGCCGGCTCCGGGGACCCCCCCGATCGTGCCCCCTTGCCTTCGCTGACCCCCCCGAAAGCACCGGTTTTGGGCGCCAGCCGTGATTTGGACGTCGTTTCAACGTGACTTACCGGTGCGCCGCGGGTTCATCGGCGATTACAAACTGGCCGCTGCTTCGCCGTGGACGCAACTGTGCGCGAGACGTTCGCGAGGGTGTCGCCCGGGGCCTCCGGGTCGATACGCACGCGCCTGCGCGGGCCCACGCTAGCGCGCCCCACTCCCGGCAAGGGTGTTCCGCAAGCGCCCTGGATGTAGAGCAGAGGGTGGCGTGGATTTTCCGCGGCGGCTTAAAGCCGAACACGCCGTTGCACCGCGTGGTCCAAAAGCCGGCCCCCCTCCTCTGCCCCCAAGTCCCCCCCTCCCGGTCGATCGCGCCTGTTTACAGTCGGCCGGTTTTACGACGGGTCTACGAAAAAAAGATAGACTGCATATTCTTAGAAACGCCATCGAAATATAACAACCTTCTTTTGATTATTTTTCAATCGAAATTCGCGTTGGAATAAAATTGTTCAGTTTTGTTCGAGTAACAACACTGAACGAAATAACGTGACTTTTTTAAATAAAGCGATGGGTTAATCAACCGACATTGGGTTTACTTAACCACAATTTAGTTGACTTGCAGAAACCTCTGGTAAAGTTAACCAAATTTTGGTTGAGTGAATTAAATTTGAGTTGATTTTATCCAACAGTTTTCTGAGTGAGAATTGTACCTTATAGGTTATGTCTAGTACAGGCATTTATTTACCTGCCAGAGACACTCATTTAGCTGCTATAGATATACTTGTGCTGGCATAGTTGTATCTAAATAAATACTTAAAATACTATCTATATAGTTCTTTTAACTATTTCGGATAGTCAGTTTTATTATCTGGAGATAAACGAGGATTTTCTTCAAATAATCAAGAAATTAATTATCTAATTAATCAAAGTAAATAACTAGTTAGTCGATGTGAATATATAGATAATCAATGTTAATACTAAGATTATGAAATGTGGCAAAGAAACTATATATGTTATCAAAATGATTAGTTATTTGCTAACTATCTAGATTGACTATCTAGATAATCAATCTGAATATCTATTTCTCTCAATGTATATAGATATATTTTATGTCCATTCCAAGCATTTATATCTGCGACGTTCAAACATTTCTTTCCGTGAACATTTGTACTGTATGGTACATACTTTTTAATTTGGAATTGTAATTTTGTAGTAAAAATTTGAAAGTATTATGGTTAACAATATACACCCGGGTCGAAATTTTCACCCTCTTGAGCCTCGTTTTAACCTTTTTTTGAGCACCAAAATATCTCGACTCGGGTAAATTTAAGGTTAAGTCTTTTAACATTCACTTTCAAATCTTGTGATAAAATTGAACTTTTTATGTCAAAATTTAGATCATTTGAAATTATAAAATTGGGAGATTTACCAAATCTAGATTCAAAATCTTGTGTTGGCGAATTGGTAAAGTGAATTGAAGATTGACTGAATATTTTAAATTTTGTTTGAAAAAATGTTTTAAGAGTTGCACTAAGATATGACTACAGTTTTTATTTATTTATTTTTTTTTTTTTTTCAATGTATTTATGATGATTTTGTATAGATAGCAGGAAGGGGATTTGCTATTGGTTGACTCGTTAGGTTTTACAAAGTGGAATAACACTGAATTATTTGACTTAATTTGATCGGAAATCGATATTTTACTTAAAAAAAAAGGCTTTCTTTGACGGAAAAAAAAATTTTTAATTTGTAATAATTTATCTTGATATTCCTTCGAGAAAAAAAAGTTAAGTACCAAAAATTTAAAATATCTTAAATATAATTAATTTTGACCGAAAACAATTTGCTACTTATCGATAGTATATTTATGAACATGTAAATGTATTTAATATACAATCTTATTTTGTATGAATATCAAAATTTAGTCTGTAACAAAAGTTATACATTTAATTATCCAAATGAAGATTAGATTCATAACGTCATTGTCGTTGTATATCCACAATGAAGGACTAATTCTGATTGCATGATAACAACTGTCTCTTAATGGTTGAATTTACGATTCAAGATTGTTTCGTTTTAACAATTCTGTAGTTTACGTGGAAATAAATATTTTAACTTCAGATAATTCATGAGAAATTTCAAAAATACTCTTTATTAAGCGAATTATTCTGATCGTAAGTAAACCTTGCTTGTTTTATGAGTATTATAAAAAATATTATAAAAATAATATAAAAATAATGAAAAAATATAATTTTGAGTATATTATAATACAAATATAACATAAAAGTATCATAAAAATATATTATATAAAATTTATTATATTATATATATATTTTATAATAATATTACACTGAGAGAACAGTTTTTTTAATTTAAATATAAATTTATTTGTATATAAACCTATTAAATTTGTATTTAAATTAAATGACCAAATTTATAGAACTTAAATAAATATTTTTTATGTGCAATAAAATGTTTAGTTGTGACAATAAAAAAATTGTTTATAATTATATATATTATTTAATTTAAATAATTTTGTTCTCTAAATGTATATAATAATATTATTATATAATATATATACAATATTATATAACATTATATTATATTATATTATATTATTAATATTATATAGAAATATACTTATAATTTTCAAAATCGTGAAATTCAAAAAGTTTTTCGATTAAATAATTGAAACGAATTAATTATTTATAAACAAATTCAACATAAAAATTGTTCCTTTGCAATTTTTATTTATAGAAATTGAAACTCGATTTCTTCATTGTTCGCGCGCATTATAATCACATAATTTTGAAGGTTATTAAACAAAGTTATTAAACATAGTTTTCATTGCAATTTTTTTCCATTTTTAGTAATAAGTATGGTACTGTCTATATTTCTTTATGCATTGCTTTTAATGCACCTGCGACGTGCATAAGTAAATGAAGATAGATTTATGGCAACTTCATTGATTATGTCTGCTTTCAGTCTATATCTATGGTTATACTACTTGCATTCAGTTGCGAGCAAAAATAATTTATTGAAAAAGTTAGGTCCTACTGAAAACAGTTCTTGAACGGGAAACAAAAACAATTTTTAATTATAAATGAATGCATTTTTTTTTATTTTTAATGCAATTCCAGTAATTGGTTTTGTTTATTAATGAGCTCTTTATTACGCACAGGAAAAAATGTAGTAATATTTATTGAAATGTTATAAAAATAAAGTAAATATAAACTTTATATTTTGCAAATACGACGTTATTAAACCTGACTTTCTGTCAAAATGAAATTATTTCTCATAATTAAAATATGTTAATAATAACACTATTTATTGTAGCGGAAAAAAATGTTAAAAATATTAAACATTTTATATAATGTCGTACCCTTAAGAAGAAATTTATAAAAAATATACATATCTGAATAGGAATGCAAAATACAATTGTTTCGCGATACTTTCAACAAATACATTTGTTACAAAATGATTTGAAAGAAAATTGTAATTATAAATCACAAATTTGATTTTAAAAATATAATTAGTATAATTAACGTGATTTAAAAATATTATTAACAAAAATGTAATAAAGTGAAATTGTTGTTCGTTTTTTGCAATTTTCTTTTTATTAATAAAATTCAACGACAATTTTGTTGGCAAAACAAATATGTTCGTGTTGTTTCATAAAACTGAATTTGATTGAAAAAAAAGACTATGATTCTAATTAATTTTATAATTATTAATAAGGTTTATAAGCTAAGAATTTTTTCATAACACGCAACTTCTGCGTTTTCAATTCAAACAAGAATAATCTCAGTCGTTAAGTGAATATAACTTTTTCCATATATATATTTTTATTACGGAAATAATTCCTCTCAAATGAAATCAATATTTACTTGCGTTAGAGTTCTAAATAATATGACACGCGTTCAATAATCCAGAAATAATGAATGTTTTATGAAAGTTTATGCGAATTTAAAATAAAGCAACAAACAAATATCGGACTTCGTTTCTTTCGAGATGAAAAACTAAATATAAATAACTGAATTTACTTGATTTTTTTTCCATTATTGTTATTAATTTTACATTTCACACATGTTATATTTAAACAAACTGGAAAAATGTATAAAACTATTCTTAAATGAGTAAAACTGGCTAAAATTATTATATTAATATAAATTTGTTAATTATAAAACAAATACATACAATTACTTTCAACAATGATAAATCATTTTATAAACCTTTTTAAAACGTTATTAAATTTAAAAAACATTTTTCTATTTTTCTATCAGTGTTTGTTCTCTTCTTTTCTTTTTCTTTCTTCTTTTACTTCTCTCAAGAAAATATCTTATCTCGGTTGATTTTAGTCGGCAAAGATGCGTGGTATTTTGCGAGGCAAACGGAGTCTCGTTTGACCCTGAGGCGAACCCGACCTCAACAATATTGAAAAAAGCATTTCCCGGACAATACTGCATTCCATTAACGTCAAGTGGATATCGTTTCAGTAGACACGCCTATACCATACCACTCGAACGTACGGTTTTTCAGCAATTATTATTTAAAACGTATAAAGTTATGACCAATAACTAATAAAGAAATCCGATCGGTATAATGGATTTGAAAATCTTGTCAACACTGAGAATCGATGACTTAACCTTACTTTTATCAAGAATTTTATGCAATAAAATCAACATTAATTGAAGAATATTATTCGGGAAATAATATATAAATTTTCATACCATTTGTCATTGTTCGAAATCAAACAGAAATTTAGCAATTTCGTTTATTTTCCCAAATATGTTCGTTGAATCAACATTGATTCAACGTGAGGATAAATATTGAAAGCTTACAAATCGTTGCTGACGTGTTAAGTCAGTCAACGTTGAATCAACCTTTAAACTTGAGTTGATATTGCGTTCAATTAACGTTAATTGTTCAACGTTGAATTGAGGTTGAAAGATAGTTAAAAAAAATGTTTGAAAACTGAATCAATATTGATGGTTAGATTGTGTTTTAGGTTGATGAACATTTGAATTAAAATAAAGTTGACGTTGATAAGACGGCATTGATTCAGGGTGTATAAGTAGTCCAACTAAGGTTGAATCAACGTTGATTCAATGTTGTGATAAATATTGAATGTTAACAAAGCGTTGCTGACATGTTGAATCGACATTGTATCAATCTTTAAACATCAGTTGATATTAGGTTTAATCAACCAACATTGTTCAACATTGAATCGAGGTTGATATATAGTTTAATAAAAAATGTTCGAAAACTGAGTTAACATTGACGGTTAGATTGTATTTTAGGTTGATGAACATTTGACTTAAAATCACCGTTTATAATACAGCATTGATCCAAGGTTAATAAGTAGTTCAACTAAGGTTGAAGCAACCTTTGTTTAATGAAATTTTATGTTAAATTGTCAACATTGACTTAATTAAAATTAAACATTAACTAAATCATGATTCTTCGTAAACTACAATGTTGATTGAACCTTAATTCGATTATTGATCTACTATGAATTACTTTTCCCTCTTAGAAGTAAAAATATCTGCTTCCATATGTGTGTAGCGAAAAGCAATTTTTCATACCTTTCGTAGAAAAAATAAAAAAAGAAAAATTGTGTAAGCGCGGATGCAAAGACACGTTTTATTCTCTGGGGTAAAACCTTCTGATAAAAGAACAAAGGCAAAAATTACGTTTGAAATTAAGATACACGGATAAAAATTTTAATCGAGTGTTTACCTTAATTGAAGTAAACATGTTGTATAAGGCAAAATTGCCATGTAGTAAAAATAAAAAATTTAAACAATTATAGACAATTATAGACTTGCATCCCCTAATTTGGAGTACTTTTTGAATTGTTTAGTTAAAATGTATGCAATTTTTGCCTTATAGAACACATTTACGCCAATGAGGGGGACAATTCGAATAAATTTTTATCCGCGTATTACACGCCGAGTTATATCCACGGGAGGGATACTTATTCTCCCTAGGAAGGAAAAGTTCCACTTTCGTCCCGCTCGATCTCGGGCGCAATGGTACCCTGGACAGTAATGTTCTATTTTAACATAATATTAACCTAAAATCGGTCAATAAATAAAATGGACATACCCACCCGGGTACGTTCAAGTACCATAATATTATCAACATTCACTTTTCAACGAGTCTAATAACACTTAATCACTAACTATACTCAGAAAAAAAAATATTACTTTAAAAAAATAATTATTTTAAATGACAAAATTTACTTAATATTATTTATTTGAACTTACTATAATTTATATTACCTTCTAATAAATATAATATTTATTTTGAATACACATTTTCATTAATGGAATAAATAATTTATTTAATAAACATTCAAATAAAATATCAATTAAAATAATGGAACTAATTTGTTAATTAGTTGCTATTTTATTAATTTGAATTTTAATGCATTAATTTGCTTTATTTAATTACTTTTATGTATTACAATTTACTTTTATTAACTTCTATGTTTAGAAAATTTCTCGCCCCTGGGAATCGAAACCACGAATCGCGAAATTACGAAGAAATTTAATATTTTTAAAATCTTGGTTTCCAAAGTAAAAACGTTCGCTTAAAAATTGAAATCAGGAAATGTTTTTATATTTTTTCTTTAATTACAACTTGTTATTTTAATTAAGATTTCACTGATAATAATTTATTAAAATTATTCATTATTTTAACCGAATAACTTACTTATTATATTTAAGTATTTATTCATTTAAAATAATAATTTATTTCCTTCGATTCGAATAAATTAAAAAATTGTATTTCGAATAAAAATTTTTATTAATTTCAAATGTTGGCGACCATTTTCACGAATACAATTTCACGAATGACCATTTTCACGACGGTAAATTTTCACGAAATCAAGTTTCACGAATACATTTTTCACGAAAACATTTTACACGAATACAAATTTCACGAA
>JABFOV010002857.1:0-18286 GCA_022817685.1 Aradophagus sp. ZL-2020 | reverse complement strand
CCATCAATACAACGGATAGGAGAGAAAGGGCGGATGGGACATTAAGTGTGTAATATGCGTGTTTTTGTTTATGTGAGTATTATTTTGTAAGTCATAGCTTGTTTTTTTTTTTTTTTTTTTTTTTTTGCGTTTCCAGTTTTTTATGTTGATAAGCGATTGGACACAAATATGGAAAATTCGCAAAAAATTGCAAACTTGAAAAAAAAAAAATGTACAAAGTAAAAGTAAAAAATCCACTTTTTTTTCATTGGTGTAGGAAAATTCACTGCATGTTTCCTCACAAATTTTATAATCTAGTTTTGCACATTGTTCACCAAAGGGCAGTATTTTTGCAGCAGCAACAAGTATTACTACTCGCATCACTTTTCTGTTACTCCGAGGCTATTTTGGTTGAGACGAATTTCAAAATTTTCAAAATTTTGTCACAAGATTTTCTAAACACGTTTCTCGCCATTTTCCATTTTTCATAAGTAACAAGTTAACAAACCGAAAATTGTTTTAAATCAATCAATTCTAGCGACGCGCTTCGCGTTTAGACAGAAAATGGTTAACTAATCGGGGCGGCGGCAGCGAAATCGTTTTAAATGTTAACAAAGTTAAACGCATCGCGCCCTCGTGATTGGGTTACGATCGACCTTCGGTGAATATCTGTGCGGCAATTGAGCGGCTCGTTAAAATTCAATCAGCACGGTTGAGCGGCGCCGATCCCTTCCGCGACGCCGAAACAAAGTCGCGCGTTAATGCGATCTAACGGCAATTAATGCGCGCTAATTCGACGGCCGGCTTAATCGCCGAGCGGGGCGCGAATTGACGGCGTTGCGCGCACTTTCGGCCCGCGGTCCAATCGCCATGTGTGCAGCCTCCGGGACCAAGATCATTCGTCATCGCGACCATTGAACAAGGCCAAAAACTCAGCCGATCAGCCGGGAATTTCGGAAACTCGCAATAAAAAACGAACGAACTGCTGAAACAAAGAGGAGGGGAGGCGCTGACGGCAAAGACAACAAAGTGGAGAAAAGACATTGTTCCCTTTGCGCGCATCTGAACAAAGTGTAATCGAAAAATTCTGAAACCCGAGCATTGTTTCGCGACAACAAAGGAGCGAACGCGCGACAACGGGAGGAAGAATGGAAAAAAAGAGGGGGGAGGGAGGTAAAAAGCTGAAAACACGCGCTTATGATATCGGATGTCGGCGAGCGGTATAAACTGTCACTGCACTTTGCACGGCACGTCCGGCAAGGTCCTGGCGCGGGATAAAATGTGTCGATACCTGGTGTCGCAGCGCTGCATAGTTAAGTGGCGGCGTGGCGGCCTGCGGGCTCTAACGAGCGCGGGGGAAAGCGCGCGGAGGAAGAGAGTGCCGGACCGTGGTCACGTCGCGTCTGGAGCGTGCGGTCGTGTTCGCAGAGTCGCGAGGCGAGCGGCCGCGACGCGCTTCGCCGCAGCCTCGCCGGCGGATTGCACTGCGAGAGCGAGCCGTGGATCCGTACTGGCGTGTCAGCGCTGGTGCCGGAGTTTGACATAGACTAATACTGGAGCGTGGAAAAGGCTCTGGCGGCGGCTCCAGTCGGACTGTATTTCCGCCGTGCGAAAGAGGCGCACGCGCCCTCCAGCCGCACGAGTTCTCTTGCGGCCGCGGTCTTCCTCCTCTCGGAATCATCCACGGTCGCTCGGCGCGATCACCCGACCGGCCTGCCGATCGGAAACGATTTTCCCTTCAAACCAACCTCGGGCCGAAACTCTTCAGGAATCAATTTTTCGGACTTTCGATATAAGTTTTCTTTATCTTCCCTTACTTGCGTACTTTTCAGAGCTACATTTATCGAGCGGGGAATTCGAATAATCATGAAAAACGAATTTCCGATGGATTACATCAAATTACGATGCAAATAATCGCTTCTAACACAATTGAAAAATGTTAATTCTAATGTGTAGTAGGATAACTATTTTTTGAGATTAGTACACAGTTTTTTTGATCGATTCTTTCTCGGGCCGTAAATCGAATTTCCTGACACTTCAAGAATTTCCAGATTTTAGCCACCCCGCTCTAAACCAACTTTCTCCTCATTTGTCTCATAAATTGGTGGAGAAAAAGACGTATGGCGAATATGATTTTGACATTGAACCTTTTGGGAGTAAAGAATTTTTACTCAATTTGTCGACTTTGTTCTTTCATTTTGTAATATAGATGCACTCGTTTATTTTCCATTCCAGCTTTGTATTTTAAGTTTTTGCATGAAAAAAAAAAAAAAATCAGCGTGTATACTCTTTGGTAAAAAAAGCTTTTGAAATGAAGAAAACAATAGACTGGAAAAAGTTTCCAGCGTTATTTTTCGTGTTTCTTTGAATGTTATTCAATCTTGAAATATGAACTGCAAGTTAGAACTGATGAAAAATTTCTTGTAATATGTGTACCTACTTTTTTCGAGTAATCGCCTGAACGTGTGTATATGTATCGTACATGTAACAACCAAAGATTTTGTATTAATTTAACTGGAAAAATTCAGTAATTCAACAGTATTTCAGTTGATTCAACCAAAAAATCAGTTCAATCAACTAACTTTTTTTGTAGCAAGTTTAAGTAATTTTTTAGTTATATTAAATTTTTTGATTTCTGTTAATACAAATTACACTTTTTTCTTACAATAATACCATATACGATTTCGTAAAATAACGTAACTAAAGAATGAAAATTTTGTTGAAAAGAAAACGTTTGAACAAAAAAAAAAATGAAAACTTAATTCTAAGAAATATTTGAGCATTGTTTACATCCATAATAAAATAATTTCATAAGAATTTCATTTCTCTGCTTTCATGTTCAAAAATATTCATTCTTTAGCGATATTAATACAACGTATAATTCTTAATATTTATTTAACAAAGAAAAAATATTCTTCGTTATACTCGAGACCGACGTTCAAATCTGGTTCGCAATTTTTTATTCTTCAATTATTTACAATTTCATCAATGAAATACAACGACAAGCACTTCCCACGATACAAACAAATTATCGAAATCATATTCATGTAAAAAATGTCTCTCTTATCTGCCCTACAGTTACTCATTACAGATTTAATTAAATATTCACCCTTTAGCGTACGGGGTGCTTTTTGGTAAACATTTTTTATTGCAAAATATATTATATAATTATCAAAGTGTTTGTCGCGGAAAAATATCCTCCTCACTTTCAAGCTATTATACAGGCTTTTCGGTCCAACCATGTCTACGAAACCATGACTACGAAATTGATTTGCTTTAATTTTCTACATCTACAGCATTTAGTTTCATTCCGATAGTACCAACTATCAAGTTTTCTCCACGCGCATTCAATATGTCCAATCATCATCAAAATTTTTACCATAAAATTGATTTACCTTAAAAACACTCAAAATTTTACTTTCCTTCTTGTTAATTTCAAAATTCTTAACTAGAAAATTTAAAACGTAAAATCTCTTCGCCATTCACGAATTTCGATGTTTTTAAATACGATATTCGTTCCGTCTTTTGCGCCACGTTAAATCTCTCGTTCGGACATTAAAATGATTGATATCATCACATTGTTATGCATTACATACACATTCAGGCATTAAAAAGTGATGATCCGAATGAACAGTCAGACGCTCGCAGGTAAGTCTTAAAGCGGAAGTACCGATGTATCTTGACACAGCACTCTCCCTCGAAACAAGCTTTGCACACGGTTTCGGATCGCAACAGACATTACTGGAAAATAACGCCAAACGTATTGATCGGCTACGATCGATTTCGCCGATTTCCCCTATAACGTCTGACCGATACAGACCATAATGTCTCGTAATGGATGTGGCGTTGTTTAGTTGGTCGATCATCCAATTACAATCGCGCGCTTGGTGCTCGTATTTATATTTTCGATCTCTTGTTTCGCGCGCGGAAAAACGAGTCCTCGAGTCGGTCAGACCAAAGTACACAAGAACTACGTCGGATAAATGCGTGGCACATGTTGATACAAGACAGTGTGTCGGGTGGCCTACTTTTCAGCGCGATATCCATTCAAAATACTCTCATTAACCTTGAATAATCACACAAGTCTGACAAATCTAAATGAAAAGAAAAGTTAAATGATACTTACTGGTGTAGAGTCAGCAATCTTCTTGAAATCATTTTTTCAATAGTAAGTATTCAAATATCATTTACAAATTAAACGTTCTAAATAGTCTGATTTGAAATACTATTTTAATTGATGGAAAAAAATATGTTTAATTCAATAGTATTTATGAATAACAATTTGAAATAGTTCTGGAATAAAATATTACAAATACCTTATTTAAGAGGCTTTTTAAATATTCATTTAGATTATAATCTGAATGAAAAATTAAAGATCAGTTTAACAACTTACCTTTAATCGAAAAAAAATTTAGAAAAATTAACGAGACATTTGGTTTTATTTTTATCAAGATGGCTGTTAACGATGAGATGTCCATTTTATATATTACTAGAATTAATACGTATGCTTCGCACGCGCAAAATTTACGTTCTTAAAATATAAAAGACATTCATTTAAAATTTTTTTAGATTCATCTACTTTTATCAGTCTTTATTCACTTATTCTATAACTTATAATTTATTTATGAAACGTATTACAAATCATTTTTTAAAATATCTATAACCTTAACTACTAATAATTAAAAATGTCAAATGACATCTTTCTTTTTTTTTTAATTCAAATTTCAAACTTAAAATCTCGACCAATCACGTAACGAATAAAAAGGTTACACAACCAACTTGAAAATCATAACATCTACACTTTCTTTGAGGAGAATAATTTCAGGAGAATTACATCTAAAGAAAAATCACACTCAAGAATATACACATTACTGAACCGTTCAGCAAAAAAGAATAGAACTGTGATCTACATGCAAATTACTAACCTTTCTAGTAATAAAGGTCAACTTTTTATACAATGTGATAAATTTTCAATACATCTGTTCGACAAAATCAGTCATTTTTCTTAAGATTATTAGTCTATCACCTCTATTACCGAATGGTTCAATAATTTTAATTGCAATTTTTTTCTGCGACCGACTCGGTCTTCAATTATCGAAATCATTCGTCTTTGTCTGATGAACTATTCTATAAAATATAAAATAAAGAAGTAACCAAAGAATGTATTTTACATTTTTCACAAAGCTGATGGCGAGCAATGGAAGAATAATATAGTTATTTTAAGGTTACAGTCATTT
This sequence comes from Aradophagus sp. ZL-2020, assembly GCA_022817685.1. Taxonomy (NCBI): domain Eukaryota; kingdom Metazoa; phylum Arthropoda; class Insecta; order Hymenoptera; family Scelionidae; genus Aradophagus; species Aradophagus sp. ZL-2020. Next base: position 13,070 of record JABFOV010002857.1, on the reverse strand, counting down.
TAAAATTAACAGCTTTCGTCGAAGTTCCGCAAATTGATTGCAAAACTTTAGCGTAGTTCGAACGAGCGGTAAAAATTTGCCGGCTGAATTTTTAATTAGTTGCTAGTGATTTTAAAAGGGCGCATACCGTTCTTTGATAACCCTCAAACATCGCGGCCTTGCGACGCTCGAAAGCATCGCTTTACGGAAAATTTATCGACTGGGGTTAATGATTTAGCGGCGCATTTTCCCGCGACACGTATGCTCTCAAGGCTCTGTCTACTCGGCGCCGCCTAAAACGAGAAACGACACGCATCTGAATTTAATAAATCTTGATCGGTGCCGGTTGAATTATTTATTCGTTTTGCCGAGCCTCCTAATTGACTTTCAAGGATGACCGATAAATATCACGCGCGAGTTTCGATCATTATCCGCGAATAGTTCTTAATGACGATGGAGTTGATGAATTTAAAATAAAAGTGAGCGAATTCAAGGTCCCATTTCGATTCGTTCCGTTAATTAGTGTCGCAGCAGACTTGATCGCGCCTAAACAAATCCCGGCAGATCTAATTGGGTTTAAATAAAGCCAATCGAAAGGAAACGCCGAGGAGTATTGTCGCGTTCAATTAAGTCATCCAAATCTAGTTAAATACTGTTAAGATAATTGCATTTCACGGCGATGTGAGGCAAATTGTTTGAATCGATTGTAACAAAGTAGAATGTTGCGAAATAAGATAAGAGCAGATGATACGTGTAGAGAAATATCTATTAATTGTAATAAATGACTTGACATTGTATCCAAAATACAGATCAGATTGAATCGTCGATGTTAGAAACATAACGAACCAACGGTATATTAAATGTGATTTATAAACTGACCGTAAGACGTTCAAAATACATTGAATATATAATGAAGAAAAATTTAAAAATTCATCGTCAAATGCCAAAATGTATGTACGTTAGAAGATATAAAAATGAAACATTCAAAGAGATGTACCTTCTGCAAACTTATTTTGAATATCTTAGATAGTGAATTCTTAATAATAATAAAAAAAATATTTACAATATTTAGCCAACATTTGGTCCATATCTTATTAATATATTAATTTTTTGTGGTCGTCTGTTATTAATTTATGATGAGAAAATATATATAATAAAATATATTTAGATAATTATGATCACATTGTAATAAACATTATTACAATGTAATAATGTCAACATATTGATAATTAAAATAACCATCATCTTAATTAAATATGAATAATTAAAGATAATTAAATATCGAAGTCAAATTAAATGGGATTATCATCGATTCTAACATGGTGCAGTTAATAACCATAAGTAATAACCATAAATGGTCATTACTATAGCCATTTCCGTGTGTTTAGTCAACGATACCGGCATTTTTTCTCATTGTGAGTATCTGCTATTCCTAGGATTGTGATTTTCAAAATATCGAACGAGCCGTCTTGAAGTTTTAATATGATTATGATTATCAGTGATGTTGATCAAGATTAGATCAGAGTCTCGGTAATCTGAGTAATAAAATCCGACACCGGTCTGATGCTTCGAGAAAAACGATCGAATGTTAAAGTGAGCACACGTGTATTATATATCATATGTATATAAATATATATGCATGCGAATTATACACATGAAGTACGTATTGGTACACATATGTGACATTAGATTCGATTTGAATAAAATATACGCGTTCGGTATATAGATCAGGTCTAGACAATTGTTTTCCATAAGATAATCAAGGTATTTCCAATCAATATAAAATTTAGCAATATTTTAAAATTAATTGCAGATTAATGAACAGTTGTAAATTAAGTTACTTAAATACACAATTCAATCACTACAAACTTATAAAATTCCATTTTTATATATACTTTCCAAAGTTAAGATTTATTCAACCATTGAGAAGAAAGACTTCCTACAAAATAAAAAGAAGCTATAGAAAACTGAGATAGAGTTGCTGTTTTTTTTTTTTTTTTTTTTTAAATAAGGAAAGCTGGTTAATGTATGAATGAGCATTATTTAAACTTAATATAAACTTATACTTATTATACAAAAGTTATTGTTACTATTGCATTATATATATTCGTGTAATAACATAATTGTAGAGTGAAAATCACGTTGAGTGATTTGTGCCGTTTTGAGTTAATCTATATACAATGGAAACTAAACACCGTATAAATTGCACACAAAGCTTTGATTATGTCGTGGATAATAGTTTTACGTACGGTTGAAAAAGCGTATATTAAATTATATATACAAATTGTTTCATTAAAAAAAAAAAACAAAAATAATTATGATGTTATTTCAAGTTTATGACATTGTAATTTATACAATATTAACTTTAAATTTTATAGTATTTAAATTTTTTGCTATACGATTTTAAACAGCCCACGTGCGATGTGTCAAAGGGATTTTAAAATGTTTCTGAATCGAATTTTTTATACTCACAGAAAGCTCAATGTATCGGTATCAAAGATCTGGGTGTGCAACCTGTACACATTTTCAGAATTAATTAATCCATAGTTCCGCGTGTTAAAAGAAGGACAAAAAATTTCATTGCTTCACGAAATAGGAGTTTTTCTACTAAATATACTGAAATTAAGTTCATTTTACATCAAATTTTCTTTTTTTTTTTTTAACATAATAAATCTTTCAAACAAACAATTTATCATATAAATTTGTATTGTTTTTCACAGCAAATTCTTTTATTTTCTGACAGAGAGTCCACAATATTATGAAACAGATTACTTTTGTTTATTTACTTTTTAGTAAATTATCGTATTTAATTTCTCTCAATGTGAATAATTTACGCGCTGGAATGTTTTGAGGTCTACCGCCATTTTGATTTTGTTTCTTAAAGTTCAGGTAGAAAAATTATGCTTTAATAAATTAATAACGTGATAAACTAAACATCTGATACTAACTAACACATCGTTTAATATTTTATTAGTTTAATTTTCTCTTAAACAGAATTCTGTAGTAATTAAACGGTAGATTAACCGTTTTGTTGGAAAAAGGAGATTCTTGATTCCGGGTTTAATTAACAATTTGTAAGTTCAAGTTATTAATGATTCGTCAATAAACCCAAATTGACGCAATCTATAAAATCTCAAAGTTAATCGTATTAACTCTTTAACTTTAGACGAATAGTTAATTTTTAATTGGCTTCTAAACAGGATTTTTTTTAACTGATAAAACGATACCAAATACTTTACACTCCCTTCCCTTGCACTGCAATTTATCAGACGTATTAGCATGCAAATGACAATTATTTTATACAAAATTTGAATAATTCATAATTGTACGTTTTTATCTGTCTGATTTATGATTCGCGCATTAAAAAATTATCATGCTGTCTGTTTAAAAAGTAATAAAATACTCTTGAGAGTCTTGACATTTCAAAGCAATTCATAATTGCAATTTCTAAGGTATTTCTATATTAAATCTATTCTATATTTTAAAATTTAAGTGAACAAAATTAATTATTTTACGATACCGACTTTACGTCACTACATTTCCGGTTTGTAAAAAATCATTAACAAGCCTCCTGTCAAATTTATCGTAGAATTAAAGAAAGGGGAAAAAAGAAAACGACGCATTTTATCAATAAATTATAACAACGTGAGATAAAAATAAAAATGTATTAAGGCGTATATGAGACAGCAAGACCTTACATCTATGATCGTAAACTTGACGATAAAAGGCATGCGGAAAGAAATGGTGACAATCAAAATTAAATAGCTTTTTTATTACCGTTAAAATCGCAAATGACCGACCGCACGAAATGAAAAGAGAAAGATGTTTTATTATTCGTTATTGTTGCGTGCAATTCATCCGCGCAAATCTCTCGAATCGTCGAGAATGCTTTCCGAAGCAACGAATCCAACGCACGAACTCATTGAAATTAATATTCGTTAATCAGCGTGTAATCCGGCAAGTTTCATTGCGAACGTTGTAACGGAAATTATTTGTAACGCCCGCGATACGATTGCTTTGATACTTTTATAGATTCTTAACTTGGCCATTCTTTCATTCATAAAGCACGCAGTCGTCGTTGCTCCCTACCGATGTGGTTCCAGTTGTTTTCTAACCGACCGCGGGCATTGACAAGACGTATTTCATAAGTTCAATAATAACTGGGAAAATAACCATGATAATAAAACGGTAGATAAAGTAAGAGATTAGATATAATCATGGAATTTAGGAGCCAAATAACCGCGACCCTTTAATAACATTTATATCATCGCGATAAAGTCTTTTTACGAATTACCATCGTCGTCAAGATGACGATAATACTTGCGAGTGAAGTTAATTGATTCGAATGATTCGCTGTGTTTGCGTTAACTAATGCAGTGAACAAAAACTTTTTTTTAAGGTAAGTAATTTCAAGCAGTCAATGTTCGTCAGCGTAAATAATGAACGAGTTTATTTTATTAATTTTTTTGAAACTTAACCAAATGATGGTAAATTAAAATGAAAGTTAATTGTATTTCAAATGCCGGTCAAAAAGATTTGCTTTGATAAAAAATAATTAATTTCCTTCGTAATTAGAGTGGCTTTGAGATAAACCAAACAAGTGCATTGTTCTACACACACATATATTTTAATATTAAAAAGCCACATGAACGTTTTCATTTAAGATATATGAATTAAATGTTAAACTTGTAATTTTTTTAATGAAAGTAATTGATTAAAATTATAAGTTGAATAAAAGTGAGTATTTTTTTATGTTTACTATTAGGAAACAATGCTAGAAAAAATATCGACCAAGTGTTTATCGAAGCTCGACCAGTCATTTCAATATAATTCAGGGTCCACATGTTGCATTTGATTGAAGCGTCCCGTGTGTACCAGCGCACCGAACGGCGAGGGGTTTGCGTGGCAGCCAGAACGGGGCATGCCGTGGCATCACTCGAACGTAATTTGGAATTTGATTCCAAGTCAAGGTTGAAAAAAGTGAGTATCATTTTATGGTTTCATATTCATTATGGTCAATGGAGCGTGCCATTAATGATCGTTATCTGCTTTTTCCCACAATGAACGTGACTTTGCGCGAAGCCAAGAATCACTCACAATCGAGAGACGTCGCTCTCTGATTTATATTGGTCACGCGCGATTTAGCGCGTTATTGTGGACCATCCTTCATACGTCGCATCGCTCCACGTTGCGGAAACTGTTGCTGTGACAAATGTTTCCGTTATCATTCATTTAGAAGCACCTCGTCTCGAAAATGTAATTTCTTGCGCTAATATTGACCAGTTTCTGCGTCACTTTTTTAACTTAAGTCATATTTCATAAATGTGATACTGAATATGATTATTGAATACTTTAACGATTCGTCTTGATATTAAAAATGTCAAATCTTTTGCTCAGAATCTTAATTAAAGTAGGAGTAGCACTGATAGATGTAAACCTTTTTGAGTTGAAAAAAATTGTATCTGATACATTGAACTATTCTGATTATTAAACGCGGTTGAAACATGTATTTTGCGCCGTGTATTTTCTTTTGAGAAACTAGTTATTTTCTTCTTTCTTACTTATCCAAGAATTTAATGCGATTTTTTAATATATTGCTTACCAAAGCATTTAACGAGATATTTTAGTTTTAATGAACCTGTCAATGGTAGAAACGTTGCGTTCAAAATGTCAGCAATGTTCCAGTGACATTTGACATATTCGGTTGAATAAAAAGAGTGTAAATTTAGCAATGTTGCAAAATTAAACTGATAGTATTATTTTCGAAATTTTTAAAAATCAAACATAGTGACTAATATTTTTTTGACAGAAATTAAATCATACAATTCAACTTAATTCAGTCAGAATAAGTCAAATGAGATATAATTTTTAAATTAATAAAAAAATTATTATTCATAATTTATTTATTGCAATTTGGAAATTCTAATTTTGCGATTTTAATAACGTTTACAACAAAAAATAGTTAATTTGTAATGTTTTAGTCATTTTTTGAATTCAACACTTGATTCGATTAGTTTGCATCGTTACTTCCACCTTAAGCACCGATAAATACAATACACCTTTTGGAAACCATATTGAAAGTCGGATTATCCATGATGGAGTTATTTTGTTAAGCTTCATACCTTTCGCATATACAGCTTTCACAAGACTGTTTGCGGAACGTCGCGTTTTAAAATTGTCAATACACTTACCAAATTGAAATATAATTGATAAAAAATATTTTGAAACGTGATTTAAATCAGAAAACGGTATCGCGGATCATTTTTCTCGTGAGTTGCATTTGTCGGGCGCTCGTAAGTTCGAGGTAAAACCTTCGGCACGGAAAAAATAATAATGAAAACAAACGTCAACCACTCGACAAAGCACGCGAAATTCATGGATAAAAGTAGTTAAGTTGTAAAAATCGCCAAACAACAAGTGAAATTTTTTAGCCTATGAAACTGCGCTTCGAATAAACAACGAATTCTGAAATACGGTCGCACGGCTCTCAACGCCGCCTGGTGAAAGTAATGTCTCAAGTGCGTCAACGTTTAAGCTCGGTTATTGCGTGTTTTGACGCAAACTCGCCTAAAACATTATAAATCGCTGTTGTTTCGCCAGGCGGCGTGATGGAAAAGAATAGCGCGAGGCAATAATTGATATTTATCATGAAAAGCACGTCTCGCCCGTGGTCTACGAATTTCCCCCCAATTCGTCGTCCTGTGAAACCATTTGCCAATTTGCTGTTGATCTTTCATTGCGTGACGAGACAGAGTCGTTTTCCACATCGGCATCCTGAATTCACATCGCCCCGGGCTGTCCTCGCAATTCCCATGAGATTGCGAGATTTAGCCAGCGAGTTATGTTTATCTGCGTGCTCTGTAAAAAAATGTTTGTATCTTTCATAGTAAACCTTGACATTTCATAGACGGCTGTGAAATAATGTTCAAGAAACATTTGAAATTTCATAAAATGTTTGAAACTTCAAGAACGGCTATTAAAATTCAAACACAAGTTTGAAACTTCACCTATAAAATTCAAGTTTTTCCATGAAATTTTAAACTTTTTGTGAAATTACATTCATAGATGTACACGAAATGACTTTCATAGACGGTTATTAAACAATTGTCATAAATCGCTATGAATTTTCAATTCATTTTTTTAGTAGTGTGGGTCGACGTCTGGCACGGCCGAAGAAGATAAGAAAAGTGGACAAAACAGTAACGATACGTGAGATGCACTTTTTTCACATAATAATCATTACACAATTACCTTTTCGTCCTGGCCGCAATTTTTTGTCACAAACAGAATTGATCAAACAACACCGACTGGACGGAATTTAATAAATCAAAGGGGAGTCCCGGAAAGGATCACTTCAGGGACACAATTCGGTGGCTTTATTGACTGAACCAACATTTCTCGAGGGCCTAATATCGCGGGGAAAGTGTAACAAATTGTCGAGAATAAACAAGCGTTCTAAGCTGACATTGCAAACAAGTGACCAATTGATTGGAACGATGACTTTTGATATTAAAAACTCGAAAAATTGTTGTCGAATCTGCACTGAGAAACTGAGTCCGTAGTTATTGCAAAAACAGTAACTTCACTTGTACTCAACATGTACAAAATATAAAAAAAAAATTGCAGATAATCGAATAATAGAACAGTTTATTGAAAGTTATATTATCTTCAGATTTACCGTTTTCCGGCAGCTGCGACCATAGTTCTGGTTCTATGTGTAATTTATAGTTCATTTTGTCATTCAATGACTTGTAAGTATAATTTTTTACAACACTGTTTCTAAGCACAACTTCTGATTTTGCAAATTGTTGACACTTCTTCGACTTTTCTCTTTCCAAATGATAATCCTGTGCCACATTGATTTTGCTTACTGCATTCAGTTCGTTACAAGCTAGTAAATAACTCAACAGAAAGGGATCGACCTGTTTATGTATCTTGTTAAAACCAATTCTTCTGTTCTTTCGATGTTAAAATTTAATGATCGAGCATTATTCCACAGCTAGCGATCATTTTTATTTCGACTTTGGCTCGATGTAAAGTTTGCCATTCGCTACTAAGCGCAACTTGCTTGTCTTTCCTTCTTTGCCTGTTTCGAGTTTGTCGGACAAATTGAAGTGAAGGTAAATGTTGTTACGTATGATTCTTTCATATAGAGAGTTCGGCAAAGGATGGTCCTTGCAGTTTGTCGTAGCTATGGATTCAAGATCGGCTTTCAAATCTTTAAAAAGCGAAGCTCTTTCGTCCGCCCTCACCTCGCTCGACTTAAAATTCCGAACGTATTTGGTCCTTTAAAATAAATAACGCCAGGGAAAAACAAAGATTCAATTCGCGTTAATTTTCTTTAGAGTGTCCAGTGAAGTCTTAAAAACTCAAGTTTCATATTTTCGGGTAAAAATAATGTCGATGAAAAATTTATTGAAAAGTAAATTAAATTTTACGACAAAGAACTTTTAAGATTGAAATTCCATATGAGCCTCATCCATTTTTACCTATAAATTTACAAATAATAGAAAAATTAAAATGTGAATACGACTAGATAAAAGAAAAGTTTTGTCTTTGTGTACGCAAACATTCTTTGACATTTATTAATATTTATGCCCGGATCATTGACCTTTCAATAGCAGTACATTTGAAAAATAATTTCTAATGACTCGATTTCCGATCAATATATTGGAAACGTCATGCTGGGCGATTTATTTTTTGTCATAAATATTACTTGCATTTCTATACGTACGGCGGAGGTAAATCGAATCCGACGTGGTTTTGACGTTGATTGAAATTACGCAAGAAAGTATAAATAGTTGAATTAGCGGACAAAGGCGTGCCGACGGCGCGGCTATTGAATTTGTTTGCACGAAAATTGTAAGTGCGCCTCTTTGTCAGACAATTTTTGCCGTATCGCCGCTGACTCGGCTCTCTCGTTTGTAATTTCGAGAAATGGCGAGAAAATTTCGCCCGCGCGCGACTAATCGCGTTAAATGACAGCGCCGCAGGCTAGCCGTCAGCTGTTGACGGACACTGAAGTTTAAAGACAAATTCGTCTCAAAGCCAAAGCTGGCGGCGAATTAACATTTTTCGACTTGAAATTCCACATGCAAATGCATTAATTAATATTTAATTCCCTTTAAAGCTCAGCCATGCATTTTAATGGAAAGAATCAGCGGGACGAATGTAAAATTCCATAGACGTCGTTTTAGCCAACTTGACGCATTGCAATTGTTATTGCTAAATATTAACTCCGGTTTGGTGCCTTTTTTCTATCTCGGCGTAATGTTTACTCCAATTGCTCCGATGGAAGCGCGCTCGGGCATTGTTTGAAACGGTTCGCAAACGGCGGTTTCGTAAAACAGTTTTCTACCGAGCTTTTGTCCGCATCGCTACTTGTGCTAAATTATTACAAATGTGTACGGCTGCCTTGCCGAAGCTAATTCCGACGGGACGGTCGCGTCGTTGCGTTCCTTTCTCCACTATCTGCTTGCGAAGTATCGACAACTGAATGCCGCTGTTCGCGTTGAACAGAATTTTAAATTTACCATAAAATAATGCTTTTATGTAATAGTCAACGTGGAAACGTTTATGCTGGCGAAAATTTGCTAGTGAGCTTATCTTGAGTTTTGGTTTGAAAATGTGCCATTTGATAAAATTCAAATCAGAAAATTATACTCAAGTAAGTAATAAAAGTTCATGTATTTCTCGATAATAAAAAAAATGAAGAAAGTTGAACAAAAAAAATTGCACAATATGTTTTTCCATACATTTTGAGTACCGTTGAAAGCTATTATTTGAAATGATGATAACTCAATGTAAAAAAAAGCAATTGTCAACTATACACAAAATATATAGTCTTTAAAAGCATCGCTCACTAGTTTTTAAATTATTTAATTTGTGATTTTCAAAATTCACTATAATTTATATTAAAAGTTACTCAGCGACTACTTGTCATTCATTTTTTTACAAAATGAGTAATCATTATTTACTCAGAAATGAAAATCGTTTTTGTTAATAAAAGGGTCTATGCAATCACCTTAAGGCTTCCGCACGTAAAATTTAGTAAGGCCAGTAAGGCTCTTACCGCTCTTGCCAACTTCGGTAACCACTCAGAAGCTTTGGTAAAGCTCTCTTACCAGTACTTACCAACCTTACCGAGTTTTATGTGCGGAGACTTCGATGCCAAGCGATTAAAAATTTCGTTTGGAGGTTACATGGATGGTCAAAGTTTAACAAGTTGATCGTAAACAGTTAGACATTTCGAAAATAAAATTTTAAAACGAATGCATCATTAATAGTATCTGTCACCGGTACATAAAGTCTAACATTAATATTTATTAAATTGCACATTTAAAATTGCTTTGATTTATCAAGAGTCTCGGCTGAGAGTAATTAAAGCTGCTCATCCGTGCAGATACGGCATGATCATAATTGCGAGTTACGTTCAGGAAATGTTGACAAATGAATTCCAATTCATATTTACCGTCGCTTTTGCTTTTTTCCGGCGACTTTTTCACCGTTCTTATTATCGGCGCGATTCAATATGCATCAATTCTATCGCAGTACTTGTCATTTGTTCGCAAGAACCTTCGTATTCCCCGGCGTCTTTATCAGTAGCTGCACTAGGTGCCGCCAATTCATACCGAACATTAATAAAATCGTCTTTGTCTTCTTCCGCGACGTCTCTGCCGGCAATTTCCGCGTTCAAATTTGCCACAGAGTTGACCTCAGCAGATTTCGAACCAATAAGAAATGTCATTTAATACTTTATCAAATTAAAAGTACCATCCCAAGCCGAAAGTATTATAATTAATTAATTGCATTCCCGTAATGCCGCAATTATTTCTGGCTACCGTGAGAATTAATCTTCAACCGTGCGGGCGTGTTACAAAATAATCAGTTTCAATCAACATTGTATTGATTTTAAAAATATGTCCAACCGCTCAAAATGGGAATGATGAATTGGAATGTCAATGTTAATGTAAAGATAACACAGAAAAGTTATATACTGATATAACTTCTGACATTCAGAAAATGAGTTACTCGAACTGTCACACACAAAAATTTCGACTGTAGCGAGGTAAATAATACGCTTGTTATAGTATAGAAACACAAAAAAATATTACGTTAATTTATACTATTTCCCAAGACCCATACAGTAATTTTGGCGTGAAAATTACTGAAAATGTAAACTTTAATTTTTTTACATTTTTTTATATTTATTGAATAAATTGCAGGTACACATTTTTTTTTTTTATTGTTGTTAATTCATCACAAAGAACAAGTACGAATCAATTTATCAATATTCAAATCGTACTTTTGTTTACAAATATGATAGGTTTACATATTATAGTTATACATATAAATGTTCAAAAAAATATGGACATATTTTTTGCGGAGTTTCAAAGACAAATTAGTACCGCCCAGTAAGGTTATTAGGAATGTGTCCATAAGTAGCGGCATTGTTAGTCCAATAGATCATTCGTGTAATTTCGCAAGAATTCATTGCATAATATTCGTCAAAAATGTCTCTCTGAACATAGTGGGAAAAATAAATAATTTAGCAAATACTCGTAACTGTAGATGTCATAAGTATTTGCATTCAACGTTCATGTATAGAAAGCAATATAACACGAGACATTTTCCACTCTGAATAACGATAAAATTTATTCGCTTCCTCTGTTAAATGACCTGTGTTGCTTTTTTCATTTCATACCTGTTATATTTTAGTTAAACTCGTGTATTTGCTTATATATGAACATAAAAACGGAAAATAAAACGGAAAGCCGTCATATAAATTGAAAGAATTCTAAACGTGCGAAATCGTCGAAAAATTTAAACCCATTCCGTCGGTTTAATGAACACGTATAAGCTGGAAGCATTTCAGTGCCTGTAATATTTGTATAATCGTGTAATTAATGAAACTCTTGTAGTTTTCATTTCAAAGTCGTAAATTAAAACGAAATGGTATGTAATTGCGATCATTATAATGAACTTGGATTATGGATATTATTCGAATGTTTTTTTGATTGTGCCGAATTGTCGGTGCAATTCGGCAAAGCTGTAAACATGCGAAATCGTAAACGTCGATTTGGAACTGCAGAAATAACCCGGCGTAAAATTCACGCAACCTACGGCCATTTAAAAGGCAAATTTATCGCTAAATCGACAAAAAAGTATCGAACATAAATTGTTATCGGTCCGGAATCTCTGTCTTCTAAGCGCGATAATAACAAATATGTTAGGGGATAACGAATTGTAGACACAAACATCCGCTCGCTTTTAAATCGTGACTTTCTCTTGTTTATAGATCACTTGATTAGTCGACTTCAATAAAACTAAGTTGCGCACGACATGTCCCTCAAATCATTGAAAAAGGAAATTCGTATGATTAGAAATGTGAGATAATTTTTTTTTCCAGTTTATAGGTTATTTAATTAAATTTACATTACAAAATTACATTACTCATAATACAAAACAAATTTTTTTCATATGATTATAAATAAAATTATGTATAAATTTTATGAATGTAAAAAATTTATGTGCCTAGTCAAATTGAAAGTAAACATCAAGCAATGAAATTCGCTACACGACTGTTAAATAGGAAAAGTTGAATATTAATTTAATGTAAATACTTAATCCTTAATATTTAATCCTGTTTGCATCGTTGAACAAGAACATATATTAGCAGTAGGAATAATTAGAGCAATAATTTATTTTTCTAGGGAAAAAAAATTATATTAATCGATGTAACTTGTAAAAAAAGCGAATAAAAACGATGACAATTAAAATTCTTTTATATCTGGCTCAAATGGGGGACAAAAAAAGAGACGTTCTCCTTAACCACTGAACCATCGGTGAGGAATGTTTCGCCACCTGACACCGTCACATTTAAAGTTGTTTAATCGCGATATCGAATGGAGAACCGGCTTGAAAGAGGGCTTAACATCTGGCAACGAGTGCGGGTCAGCCCCGGTCACGGTACAGAATAAAATATCGGACGGTAATCCCGAAACGGCCACGCCCTGGGACCGTCCATAGGCCGGAACTTTTGAGACCGCGACGTCGCTGGCACGGCAAATCGATGGCAATAAGGACGAGTT
>JABFOV010002856.1:0-18292 GCA_022817685.1 Aradophagus sp. ZL-2020 | reverse complement strand
ATTAATAATATTGTAATAATAAAATACACTTATTACACCAAACGAAATATTGTTTCATTTTTAGGATTTTGAAGAACGTTGTCACGTTAAAATTTCGCGCGTATCGAAGTTACACGCACCCAATTTTTTTCCCCAAATTTTTTCTCAAAAATTGTTTTTCCCAAATTTTTTCTCAAAAATTTTTCTTCAAAATTTTTTCTCAAAAATTTTTTTCTAAAATTTTTTTTTCAATTTTTTTAAAATTTTTTTTAAATTTTTTTTTTAAAATTTCGGACTTATTCAGTGTCGCAGCAATTATTTTTAACTTGTCAAAATCTTTTGTATGAAAGTTATTTTTAAAGCTTTTATCAGAATTTGTTTTTCAAAATTTTCAAATTATTTTTCACATTTTTTTCAAATTTTTTTTCAAAAATTTTGTTTATGATATTTCCGATGCTCTTTGAAATATTTTATTGACCCTAGCAAAACGAAAAATATATTCTTATATGTTTACAATATATTATTTTTCAAAAATATAATGACAATATATTTTCATTATAGCATTGATGTATTAATAATATATTATTAGTGTTTCAATAGTACGTTATTATTAAATTAATATTATAGTATCAATATACTGATAAAAAATTTTAAAAGATAAAAATTATATTCATAGATACGTTTATATATACTGAACAATCTAAACAAATTTTTGCACATCTGCGATGGTATTCTTGAAAGTAAACTAGAAATCTCATTAATGATTACACAAGACAATATACGTTGTGACGGGGTGACCTTTTTCACCCCGTCGACGGACTCATTTATTAAAAAACTAGGGGAGAATTTTGTCGGGCTGGCCGCCTAACGGGTCAGAAACGGGCCCCGCGTTAAATAATTCAATTTCAGGAAAGCGGAGCTCAGAAATTCCTTGCGGGTGAGTACATCCATCTCAATGAGCATGAGTGTGTGCTATGGTTGTTTGAGTAAGAATATGGATGATAGTATGGACGGATGCGTGAGTTATAAAGTGTTGTAATATTTGGAGTATGGAAGATTGAGTGTGATAAAATAGTAGAAAAGCTGTGTAGTTGAGAGTATGAAGTTGATGGTGTGTAAGAGTGATTTTATATTTTTGGTTTGCTGTATTAGGTACCGGGCTTGTGTGACCGTGCCAAGCTACAATAATCACAATTGTAACTCTCGAATAAAAGGTATTTCTGTTTTATTTTTGTTATGTAAGATCTGATACTAAAATTTCGGGACTTGATTGTAGGTTATCGACGGCCACGGCGTGCCCGGGAAATGGAGAGACGGGGGAGCTTCATCGGGGGAACAACAGCCAGAGTAGCCACGGAATATCGGGGACGCCCGAGACACCAGGCGAAGCCCGGTGTGCCGCCGAGAACCGCTTCCTCGCAAGTACTTGCCCGCTCGTAAGCCGCCCGCCAAGCAGTACATCAGCTAACAACGTCGCCAAGGACATCGCCCGTAATCCAGGGCAACCGGAGAGAAGAGCGGGGGATTTGTTGTTGTCACAGGCCCCTCCGCGGAGGACCGCACCGGACCCCATGGCACCCACGAGCACCCTCAAGTTGAGAGGGCAGGCTGTACCGCGCCGGCTCGTGCGGATTGTTGGCCATGGCTTGGTCATCAATTCAAGGAGTTCCCGCACCTGGCCTAATTCCCGGGACAGCGACACCGCGGCGCCAGCCGCTGGAGAAGAAAATCGGCGGCGAGCGAGCGGAAAGGGAAAGCGAGCGAGGTGGGGACCGCGTGGCACACGCCGGCCCGGAAAAGCCGAAAAATGAGGAGATGGATGAGAGCGGTCACCCGAGATGGATCGTCGTGGCCACACGAGCTAGATGTGAGCGGCCACAAGGACCGGGCCTGCGCGCCCACCAGCGCAGGGGTCCCGCCAACCACCTGCGAGGACCTGAACTCCCGTCTCCATCCCGGCACGCCGAGAGCCCTGTGTAGTTCCCGTTGTAAATTGTATGTAACGGCAAGTCGTCTTGTTATATTATTTTTCTTGTCCGTTGGGCCAGCCCGTTATCGGGACCGCGTGTAATTGTTTCGCGTCGTAATTGAGTGGGTTGTTGCGCCGGAGGGATTGTAATCATCCCTCATTTCAGTGGGCGTGGGGTTGAAGAAAATTGTAGTTGTCGTTGTGGGTGGCCATTAGGGCGTTTGTTGCCGAGCCGGCGTCCAGTAAGGACCTGTTGTTATCCGATTCTGGGCCGTGCTGTGGAAGTTTTTAGCCGTTGTCGCGGGTTTAATTGATGGTGGGAAAATTGAACGCGGAAAAGAGGGCCATTTAATCAACATGGGCGATTCGTGGGGTAGCACGGAGATGCCGTGCCGGTGAGTGTGTGTGTGTGGGTGTGTATTCGGTGTGGATGCTTGGGTGAGATTGTGTGCGTGGAATTGTGTGGAATGTAGTTACTGGCCATGAGGGCGATGTGGTTGTAGTTTTGCTGGCCATAGTGGCGTAGAGGATGTATTGTTGTTGCTGGCCCGTAACGGGGCGATTTTGGTTGTTGAATAAAAAGTATTGCGAAAGTGGAATCGTTGGCCGTGTTGATTTTGTTGTTGTGGGACCTTATTATTGCAAATTAGGGGATCCTTGCCTGGTTCTTCTGCAGTCGGACCGTTGCGCAGAGAATTCCGTTTCACGGGAGGGAAAATCGCGACCTTTATCTGGGCGGGTTTTGTAGTAGAATTTCCCGGTTCATAGCCAGTAGCGATCCTGACCCTTCTGGTTGTGGTTGAGCTCGATAAAATCGCAAAAAATTAACATCTAACTCCAAGTCCGTGGCGAAGGGGTGTGGAAAGGGTTTTCACGAAAAAGCAGCCACGTTACAACGTTCTCTCTTACTCTTGTTTATGTCAAAATGAGGCAGAAAACATAAGTTTCTTTACGGAATTTAACTTCGCTGCGACAAATAATATCGACTACAAAACGCGGTAAGCTATATGTATTGCGTCCGGCTGACGTTCTGAAATGGAACTTCATAGCTCCCAACTTGACAGGAGTCGTACCAAGTTGGAGGCTCAGACATCCCAATCTTAATCTAACGTGAAACACAGTTGGCACACCACCACTTCTCAGATGTGCCAACATTGTATCGGTATATTTTAAAAATATTTAAACATAAAAGAAATTTAATTTTTTTAGATTTAAATTTATTTAAACTTTAAATAAATTTTTTTTAAATTAATAATATTAATTTAAAACTTATTCAGACTTAAATTTTAATATGAACATAATTTTAAATTTACTTTGTATTTTCATTTAATACTACTTTTAAGCTTTAGAATACTTCTATCATCCTATTTTTAGATTGGTATGAAAAACATTTTCTAAAAGGTTTTTCTTGAAGTATCAAAATTTAATTTCGATGAAGCAGGTTAAGTTACTGTGATACTAATTACTATATAAACGAAAAACACATTGATTTCGGTAATAATTATAAAAGGCCTATTCGAAGTGGTAACCAGTAAATTATGTACAAATCCCTTTTTTATTATTTTGCTTTTTTTTCTTTTTTTTTAATGACAATTTCTGAAACTTTAATTAATTTTTTTAAACTTGGCTGGAAAAACCTAACTACTTTCAATAGAAAAAAATTAGGTTAGAGTATTGATTGATTAAAAGGTTAGGTTAGGTATCATATATTACGACAGATATATTCTTGTCCAAGTTTAGAGTTTGTGACGATTCCGAAGAAAGAAAATACACCTCTGAAGCATCCTAGAAATATGAAAAAGAATGTTTCAGAAAGTGTGTACATTTTGAAGGAATAAGTGAAATTTAGGTTATTGACGTTACAACTACAATCTTTCTTCCTGGAAATGTCAGAAACTTTTAACATATGATGCTAAACTTTTAATGTTTACAATCAGATATTATCCGATTATTTTGTATTAATAACTTATTATACTTTACCATTTTTGCGAACAACCAAATTGTTCCATTAACGAGCCGACTACTAACTGATACAACTATCGGCGTCCCTAGATTAAAAATTTTGTAACCTGAAGCGTCATTCGTTGCAATGTGCGTAGGCGTGCTCATGCGCGTGCGCGATCGCGGTTGCAATCGTTTTTGTCTTTGTCCGTACCCTATACAAACAGAGACAGAACGATTGGAACCGCAATCGCGCGCACGCATATTCCATGCCAGAATAACGCCCCTTTTTTTATAGTGACCGTATGAACCCATGTTACGGGTTAGGTGCTAAAGAACAATAAAATAATAATAAAAAAAAAAAGATTAACGCTTAATAACTACTTAGGAAGGACATTTTAGTTTTTTGACGTGACGAAGAGCAAGAGCAAGAGAGAGACTTGAAGGTTATTATTTTGATTTATTTTATTATTATATTATATAAATAAAAAACTGCATTAACATTATTACACGCCAATATAATGTATAAATTCTCAAAAATTATTATAGTCACATTGAAAATCACATGGAAAGTCAACTTAAAATTACTTGGAACATTCTACGAAAAGACCACGTTCAAATGAAAGACAAACACGTGATTATATGAATGAAAGTATACATGACAATACATATGGGTTAATAAGTAGAAATATGTGTGAATATTTATGTGGCTGAAGTTTGCCACATGGCAAATTGCCACACGTTTTTCACTTAGAAAATTTTCTATGTTCAAAAATTGAAATATATTGAATTAAAATATAAATTAACACAAAAAATTGTTAATTTTAATTTTTGTACTTAGAAAATTTTCTAAGTGAAAAACGTGTGGCAATTTGCCACGTGGTAATCTTCAAGCACAATAAATATTTATGAAATAAATATTTTATAAAATTTCCATTTTATAAACAATGGAAAAATTAATTGGTAAAGGTGGTAACATTATTTACGTATACAAAGGTTTTTTTACCATCTGGATAAATCGACAGCTTACATTTATAGATGCAGTGCACGCTCCACATTACACTGCCCTGGAAGAGCTATTGAACTTGAAGATGGTTCTGTTGTAGAAGATGTTGAACATGTTCACTTGGCTGATGAAGATTGTATAACAATACATAAAATGAAACAAAAAATGAAAGAACGTGTTAGACAGGAATCTACATCAATTAAAACTATATTTGATGATGTATACCGAGAGTACGTATTTTTTTATATTTAAGCTTACTATATTTACAATTACAAAAGAGCGTAGTTTCCATACGGACAAAAATGGAAGCTAGACAGTAAATGGGGACATAATTTACCCAATGACGAAAATTACTGTCTTTTTTCAATAAAATTTATTTACAACTGTAAACAGGTTACTATTTTTAGACAGAAATAGCTAATGATTTTTTATATGGAGAAGTCCACGGTTTCAAAACAAATTAATAACATTCATAACATAATTTTTCTCATTGCAATGTTCAACGATTCGGTAATGAAAATGTTCTGTCTAAAAAAAAAAAAAAAAAAAAAAAAAAAAATTATCGTACAAAACTCGTCCATTTTCCTATGACAATCTTCCCACTATTACTAATACTAATATAAGTGTCACATCACCATTACGTTACTATTACATCACAAATACATAATTGAATTATACTCAAATTTCTTTTCAAGAACAATAAACATAATTTTATTCCCGAATAGAACATTAAGTTTATTATACGTATATTATACGTGTAATAATTATGGTTTTCCATCCGGATAAACTATATTTAATATTTTTTTTAGAAATTTACGTGTGGGATCTAAAATATCTTTTGGTACAGTAAAAACAACGTTAATAAATGAAAGTAGAAAAAAGCGTCCGCCTTTGCCAAACACGTTATTAAATATGGGTGCAATGTTGGAAACATATGAAATAAGTTCACATATGTTTAAAGGAGAAGTACTCTCTGATGATGGTGGAGTTGCTCTTCTATTCTCCACAGACACTTTACTAGCAGAATTGAATTCAGCAAAAGAAATATTCATCGATGGTACATTTGCTGTAAATTATGAACAGTAACAAATTTTTTCATTGACATATGTAATGAAGATATAAATTGGAAGTAGTAAGAACTTTTCATTACAAGTTCAGTTTAATATTTTACCTAACAAATGGGAAAAATGATATCATTTATTAGTTCGACCTTCTTCACGGATGCTGGTCATTTTTTAAGGCAGCAGGGCCTTTTTAGTTCTCTACGAAGCCTGCGTAACTGGAAATCAAGGAATCCCTGTTTATCGCACACTGCACGACAAAAAGGGATTAATTAATTAATCATTTGACCACGGATCGAGAGAGAGAGGTAAAGGGAACAAGGGAAAAGGAGAGAGGAAAGAATGCAATGTTAGATTGAGAAATCAACTCACTCTTCCGACTTGGCTGGTGTTTGGTGGTCACTACTGGTAGACAAGAATAACGCGATCTATCTCTTTCAATAGTCGCGACGGCACCCAGTCGGCTTCGCCAAAGTGACACTTAGTGTCCGTACTACTCGTACCTTTTGGTAAAATACCAACTATCTTTTCGATAGTCGGAGCGCAACCACTTCGGTTACGCTAAGAATCGCACTGAGTGCCTGCACCAGTCGTACTTTTTGGAAAAGAACTCATTCGCTAAATCTGCGAGAGCGGTAGAGTGACTCTGGTTCTTCTCGAACAGAGTGAGAAATTGATTCCGATTTTTACTGCCGAAAATCATGAGTTTTATATGGAAAAATTAGGAGGAAAAATTGGTGGGAGAGGTTAAAGAACTCGCAGCTAAATTGCTAATTATTATTTAATTTGTCTAATTTTCTAAAAAAACCTTGTCTTTTACGAATTTGTATGACGCAAAAGACCGTATTGCGCAATGTGATGTTAGCTGCCGAATTTGAACTATTGCTCAATAGAGAACGGGTTTGCCTTGACAATTGTTCGGCGCCTCCTCAGGTATACAAAAAAAGGGTGATGTTACGCAGGTCATAATACTTTAAAACTTCCCCTAACACTAAACCACTTGAATAAAGTAAAAAAAACCTAAGTTGCGTTGCTTTCCAAATAGAAATATCATCAAGATTGAATACACGTCTTTGAAATTCAAATGGGAAATTCTCAGAAATTCTGTTTAATAGCTTTTGTAATTTTTTTTTTCTAGAGCATTAATATCACATCGTTCTTCGCTACTAATGATTACAGTCAACAAATGTTTCATTACACCACTATAAAGTAAATGCATCGGGTCCAAGATAACAGATTTAACGATATCAAAGTTTATAATATCAAGAAGAGGAGAGGTTTCCTTTTTCGAATGATGTTCTGAATTAATAGCGCGAATAAAATCATTGTGTGTTCGAAGTTGAGCATCAATGTGAGGGTAAATGCGTTTACGCTTTTCTGTAACCCCATGACAATCACATCTCTCGCAAGCTTCATAATTCGTGTGTTCCTTACAGCGCTTTACGTATGCACGCGCTGGTGTATCGCATACAAAAGCTAAAAGTTTAACTTTAAAAGTAACATTTGATATTTCTATATCATTCTCAATTAAATCATTAATTTCAATTACAAAATCATTTAAAAATTCTTTTACCAAATTAGGTTTTTCTTCACCGAAATAAATACTAATTAAAAAGGTTTTGAAATGTAGCCCTCATTTTGAATTAACCCTAATATGGTCCACGAATGACTTTTAGTTTTATTAAAAAAGTCGGCTTCATCAACATGTACAGGTAATTTAATAAATTTGTCACTAAAAGAGTTTGGCTCTATAATCTTGTGCGATGATTTTGCGATTCTAAAATAAGTGTATTCAACAAATTTATCATTCGCATTAACTTAACATCAGTTGTTGCTTTGTTTTTTTTTTTTTTTTAATAATGTTTTACTGGATAGAGGAAGAGATCGATGTCCTTCACTGTGCGAAAGAATCAATAAGTCATCTAAAGATTTATGTGTTATATGTTCAATATGTCGAACAGCCCAATCCTGAATTTTTTCATTGATGCTACCAACTTCTAATTGCAGAGTGCTATTTTCTTCAATAAGCGTAAATAACTTTTCATTATTTGCATTATTTTCTTCAATAAGCATAAATAATTCTTCGTTTGTGACATTATTTGAAGATAAACTAGAAAATGATCCAACTCTCTAAAGGCCTGAATTTTCGGTTTGATAATTCTTTTCGTGATCCTGGTTTGCACTGGTAGAGACCAAATCCAAATCTTTTTGTGAATATATTAAAATATTTTCATCCACCCTTTGTTTATTTATGTCATTCATTTCGTTAGTACAATTGCCTGTTGAGAACAAAAATCAAATACATAGTTTTATATAATATATAGGTTGTAAAATATTATTTTGTATATAAAAAATTACTCTGCATGTGAAACTGTAATTTAAAAATGTCTGACTAAATAAAACTAAAAAAAGAATGAAATTATAAAATAAAAAGATGGACTGCGAAATAAAAAACAAAAGTGTAATAAAATATTCTTTTATTATTCTTACAACTTATTTTATAAATAAAAAAATTAAATCGAATAAAAATAGTGTTCGCGATTGAGGCCATAATCATCAATTTAAGTTTTATAAAATTATAAAACCTGAATGTGAAAAATAATAAAATACGTTCATAGAAAAGTAACCGCCATTGAACCGCGTTGAACGCGTCGAATGTTCGACGCGTAACGGCCGCGGATCGAGCCGTCATCGGCCGCGTGACGTCTCGACGGCCGGATCCTTTAAATGCAGCGCGACTGACACCCGCGAGTCAGTTCGTTCAAGTCGGTTAGATTCAGCCAGTTGAGGTCATCGTTACTGACAATTCAGCTGTCAATGAGCAGTGCTTGCCGTCGTCCAGTGGGTCGTCCGCTTCGTGACATTCTTCAACATTAATTCCAGTTTTAGTTCGAAAATCGGTGACGGTTGGCGGCAAGTACACATTATTTTCAGGGCTTTCAAACCCTTTTCTTTTTTCTTTTCGTTCAAACTCAAAAGAGTTTCCATCCTTAAATTTCCATCGTCCTTCGGGACTGTTAATTTTAGCAAACGAGTATCTCTGTTAAAATTTCCTTTCTTTCCCTCAAAAGAACTTGCATCGGTAGGTTGTGTTCCACGAGGTCGTTAGGAAACTCTACGATGAAAATAGTCTGTTCCGGGTTTATTTTTCTATTATAATTTAAAATCAATTTTTGATTCCATTTACAAAATCTTGCTCAACGAGTCGTTAACGCATTTTAATACATATATTGGGTAATGTTTCATTACCTTTGGGTCGTATTTAATTATTAAACTGTTGTTATTTATTATTAATTTTTGACAAACAGTGTAGTTTCGGGACACTGTTCTTTTTAATATATAGTGGCGCGTTGTCACTTAAAACTTTAAGGTAGAGGTTTTTTGAGGCGTTTCTCTCAAACCAATTTTTAAATTATATTTTAATTCAGAATTAAAAGTAAAATTCATTCAAACCCGTGAACAGACATTCCAGTTGTTGTGATTTGGGTCTTTTTCATAATTTAGGCGGACTCGATTGTGCTCCTTGTCTCGTTTTCTGTCTCATCGTCAGGCCCGTGTTATTATTTTAATTTCGAGTTCCACGCGACTCATTTCTAAATATCGGTTATTAGGTCAATTCAAATCCTTTCAAAAGCAATTAACGAAATCAGCGTATTCCGCGGTAAAGTTACGCTACCGCACCCGTTGGCGGAAAATATTTATTATTTAAACAAACCCCTTCGCCAACACAAATTGGTACTTCGAGCTGGATCTCGTTATTGTTATTAAATAATTAATAACAATTCATAATTTTGTTAATATTATATAATTTTTGAGATTTTGTTTAAAATTTTGATGTAAAAATGACCGAGAAAAAGAGTGTTTCTTTTTATGCGAGTCAAGTGGGATTTTTATATCATGAGACATATCGTTTAATTGAAAATTATAAAAAGAAAGGTCAGGCTAATTTCACTTTGTTTTCATTAAAAGAAAAACTTAAAGCTATTTATTTTAAATATGAAACTGCAAGGGTATTACATTCTCACATTACTGTTCTGGTTGAGGAACAAAAATTAAATAATGAAAATATTAAATATTTTAAAGATGATGTTTTGACATTTTTTGGGAGTTTTACGAAAAAGCAGTAGATTATTTTGAAAATCATAAAGAAATATTAACACAAAAGGAAGCTACCACCTTGCATGAGGCTTCTGTGACAGAACTTGCACAGAACTCTTTTTCACAAAACTCAGATTTTGCAATTAGATTACCAGAATTGGAACTGCCTGATTTTAACGGTCATTTCACGGAGTGGATTAATTTGGAGGACACATTTAATTCCTTTATTCATGAAAATAAAGAAGTGTCAGATATTCAGTGAGGCAAGCTCTGTGATAGAATCGTTAACGACATCACAAGAGAATTATGAAACAGCCTGGAATGCGTTAAATAATTATTTTCAGAATGAGAGGCTGATTGTGTCAAACCTTATCTGCAACATAACGGATATAAAGCATGTCACCTTTGATAATTTAAGTTTACTTAAAACAATGCGCAATACTGTTCTGACTACAATAGATGCGCTAAGAAACTCAAATATTCGATTTAAAGAGCGCATTCTAGTTCATGTTCTCGTTTTGAAATTCAATAGAAAATTGAGAGCGAAATCCGCAAACTTATATTTAGTAACATTTCCAATTGAAATAATGTTTAGAACCAAAAACTAAAATTCTGTTGTATCATCATTAAATTGTCGGTATTTAATTGTCCCTCTATAATATTATTGACATTTAAAAAAAAGATCGGTGTATCTTCTGGGGGAGGCCCTGATCAAATCGTACGAGAACAATCGCCCTTTAAAGGCGGCGAAGCCTTCTAAAATCAAATCAGCATCATGGTGGAATGGACACCTGGAGTTGCTGAGGAAGGAGACGAGAAGAGCATTTAATAGAGCAAGGAAAAGGAGCAAGCCAGAACTCTTGGAGGACTACAGAGAACGGCTGAGGCTCTTCAAGAGAGAACTGAAGGCAGTTAAACAGAAAGCCTGGCAGGACTGCACGGAGACGGGAGACTGGCGGAGACGGCCAGGCTGTCCAGAATCCTGGCGAAGGACAACAGCGCTAAACTGGGACTGCTGAGGGATGAATCGGGAAAGCAATGTGAGACCGGTGAGGAAACACTGGGCGTACTGCTCAGAAAGAACTTTCCTATTATAAGGCTAGGGGAAGAGGTTGTACTTGAAAGTACTATCACTCGAGGAGCAAAAGATTGGTCTACGGCGACAAAGATAGTTACGCCGGAGAAAGTACGCTGGGCGATCGGCGGCTTTGAGCCCTATAAATCTCCGGGACCGAATAGAATATACCCTAAGATGTTGCAGGAAGGGCTGGATTCGTGTCTGGGTATGATAACCGGGATTCTTAGAGGCTCATTGACTATGGGTCACGTGCCCAGAAAATGCAGAGAAACCAGGGTGGCATTTATACCGAAACCTGGGAGGAATAAATATACAAGTGCAGGTGATTTTAGACCCATCAGCCTCACTTTATTTCTGTTGAAGTCGCTGGAGAGGTTCGTGGATCTGTATATCAGAAACAAGATTTTACTGCAGAGACCCTTGCATGATTGTCAACATGCGTATCAAAGGGGAAAATCTACAGAGACAGCATTGCACAAGGTGGTGGGCTACATTGAAAAAGCAATAGAGGAAAAGTAGGTTGCAATTGAAGCCTTCATAGATATAGAGGGAGCATTCAATTGCACCTCTAAGGAGGCCATAATGACTGCCGCCAACAGGCATGGGGTTCCACAAACAATTGTTAGATGGATCGAGAACATGCTTGGTTGCAGAAGGATCTACACCGAATGGAAGGACATAGAAATGGCAGGTATAATGGACAGCGGATGTCCGCAGGGAGGGGTGCTGTCACCACTCCTGTGGAATCTAGTTGTCGACGAGCTATTGACAATATTTAAACAAAATAGGATTTATACCATTGTGTATGCTGACGACCTGGCGCTGCTGGTCAGAAGCAAGTATGAGGAGGTACTACCTGTCATACTGGAAAGAGGTCTAAGGTTGACAGAGTATTGGTGTACAGACAGATCACTGAAGGTTAATCGAAATAAAACAGAGATCGTAATCTTCACAAGAAAATACAAGATTGAAAACTGTAAGAAAATTAACTTCTACGGAGAGGATATGGAATACGTGGAAGAAGTTCAATATCTAGGAGTTTTCCTAGACAAGAAAGTAAACTGGAACCTACACATGCAGAACGCAGTGCAGGAAGGTATTGGGCATATTCATGCAGTACAGAGCGGCCATAGTACCATTCCAGGAAGGGTTGAACACCATAGACAACTGAATAAAGGAAAAGACCAATGAAGTTTGGCAGAATTCTCCAAGGTTCAGGTGGACCAAGGAACTTTTGGGATCAGGAGTTCCTGACTGGTCTAGAAAGCTGATAAACCTGAGTAGGCGCAGAATGAGGACCGTTATCGGGCTTTTGACGGGACACTGCCAATTAGATGCTATCAGTACCAAAAGCATAGGGACGTGAGTAAACTATGCAGGTGGTGCGAGAACTTTGAAGAGACAGCAGGCCATGTTCTGTGCAGATGCAAAGAACTTGTTGGCCCGAGACTTAAATGGCTGGGAGTAGACAGCTATGAGACTCTGGGAAATGTGGCTGTGGATAACCTGCTAGCACTTAGCAGGGCACTAAAGATCACACACACACTCTGAGGATAACGGGAGGATACAATGGCGGAAGCTCGGTGGCATTGAACTCGGTACCCCGCGGCTTACAATAATAATAATAATGAAATACAATATTTCGAAGGATTGATCTAATATGATTCTATGATTCTCTATTAACCTCAAATGGCTGAAAAACGGCAATTTCCTGTACATGTAAAAATGTATCTACATTTTATAGCCGAAATAATATTGAATATCGATCAAGAGTAATGAAAAAGTATTTAGCGTGTAAATAAAATATTATATAGTTTAAAACAGAATTTTGTGTGTATGCATTGAATTTATTTCCATGTATTTTCTGTATGTACTGTAACACGGTGCGGACGGCCGCGAAGCGGCGCTGTTACGTGCCAGGCACCGGCTACTGGTTCGGGTAACAACTGCAAGGAAGGGGTTAACGTCAGGGGTTAATTAATCAATTAACGGGACGCCAGGCCGTTTTGCCTCAAAACGGCCAAAAAAAAACAAAAAGAAAAAAAACGTGCTGAAAATAAGGAGAAAATAAACGTAATCTCAGGGGAGCGGGACGGGCGAGGTCGGTCCGCAAAATAAAACGCGAAACACCATTTTTAATATAACAAAACTTTATTTATCTTATTATACATCAAGTCCTTAAGAGCCGACATTACAATCTTTTGGGCTTTAAGGGCGGCCACGAGACTGTAACAGAAAACTATTATTATTACAAAAAAAGGGGCCTTTAAGGCCGGTAAAGAAAGAAAAAGAAACTAAAATCATAAGCGCCATAAGGGCCTGCAACAGGCTGAAAAGAAACGAAGCAAGAAAAAAATAGGTTAGCTGCCTTCGGCAGGCAGGGGAGCGAGAGAGAGAGAGAGAGAGAAACGGAAACTGAATTACACGCCTCATGGCGCGGCGGAAAAGCGCAAGAAAAGAAAAGAAGCCGGCACGTGCAGATAGGCTGTACGGCCGGCGCGGGGCCTTATGCTATGTGGTACTTGCCTCTCGAGGCCCGTTGGCCCCCGTTAACCTGCATTTTCCCTGTCCTGGTCCAACATCGCCGCTGACCGCCGAATGCCCCGTCGTGGTTGCCTAGCCGGTCATCTCCGCCTCGCTCACGGGAGTCACTCGCGGCGTGAACACGTTTCGCGTCGCTCCAGCAGGCCGCGGAATCACCGACGCGAGCCTTACTTCTTTTTGCCTCGGTGGCGGGAAGTGGCGTTACTCTTTCCAGTCGTACTGTTTTGTTAGTCGGGTCGCTAGGGCTGCTCGCTCGTTCAACGTCTCCAGGCGAAGTATCGACACACACAAAATCGGGGAACACGATAGGTGTTCGCGGGCGGCGCCACTAGTGGTCACCGGTAGCCGGTGACGCCTCGCAGCTCGCGAGCCTAATTAATTAGGCTACGGCCGATAAGTAGGTCGCGGGTTTGACCGTGACCCACTTACTGGGCGGGATTATGTCCGGTGCTTTTCGTAGAGGGCGCGTGGCGCGCGTACCGTGATGAGTTATTCATCACAGTACACTAATATGTGTATTATTTTCGATAGATCTTAAACACCATTTAAGCCAGGAAATTTAGATACATTTTTTCTAAGTATCCCGAGATAAAATCGCGAGATCACTCAGAGATCTTAAAAAGATCTCATCTCTCGAGAGATCTCGGAAAGTAGAAAAACGATGTCTCTATCGATAAAATTTCGAGATACTGCGGAGACCGTTGAACTCTGAGAGTTCTTCGAGAGACAACATCGCTGAAAAGTCGGAGAGATCTCGTGAATATCTCGCGAAGGGCTCCCCGCGATAGTCATGGGCCGCCTCCGGTGATTTCGAGCGACCAGTCTAATATTCCAGAGATATCTCGTGGAGATATTGCGAACAACTTTTCACGGCAGCTATGGGCTGTTTCGGTTGATTTTATGCGACCAGTCCGATATCCCGGAGACATCTCGCGGAGATCTTGCAAAGAACTTTTCGCGGCCGCCATGGGCCGCTTCGGGTGATTTTGAGCGACCAGTCCAATATCGCGGAGAAATCTCGCGATGATCTCGCCGCGAGAGCCATGGGTCGCTATTGCCTGGTGATCTCCCGGAGATAATAAAGATTTCTTAGAGATCACTGAAGACGAAACGATGATGATGAATTGTCGATATCACTGTGTGATCAATAAACTACTACCCAAAGACCAATGAAAGATTTCTCTGTAATGCTAAAGAACGTTCCTTCATTTCTCGCCAAGGGATACTTAAAAATATAGTTCATCCAAAACAACTCGCGAGATCCAAAACAGATCGCTCTTGATCTTAATCGTATAATTTTTGCTCTAGTCAACAAAAGATTTTGCGTTAACATAACTGAGATCTCTGAACGATCGCACATTAATCTCTCCGTAATGTTAAAAACGGTATTTTCAATTGTCGTCAAGTGATCAGTATAAATACTGCTGATATCACTTTGAGATCAACAAAAGATCGCTCTTGATCCTGATAATATTTTTTTCTCCTGTCACCGAAAGATTTTATGTTAAGATAATTAAGATCTGTGGAAGATCGCACAGAAATCACTTCGAGACGCTAAAAATGTATTTTTATCCGTTGTCAAAGAATCCGTAAAAATACAGCTGATGTCACTGCGAGATCAACAAGAGATTTCTCCTGATTGTGATTATAATTTTTGCAACTGTCATCAAAAGAATTTGCGAAGACATAATTGAGAATTGTTTACGATCCCACAGAAATCACTCCGCGACATTTAAACGATATTTTTATTCTTGATCAAGGGATCCGTGAAAATATAGCTGATATCATTTCGAGATCAACAATAGATCTCTTCTGATTGCGTTTATAAATTTTACAAGCTTTATCTGATAGATTTTGCGGAAACATAATTGAGATCTTTGAACGGTCGTATAGAAATCTCTCCGTGACGCTAAATTTGTCACCAAGTGATTCATCAAAATATAGCTGACTACACTCCGAGATGACCGCTTCTAATTGTGATTATAATTTTTCCACTGTCACAGAAAGATTTTGCGATGACATAATTGAGATCTCTGAATGATCACACACAAATCTCTTTGTATTCATTCATCGCCAAGGAATCCTCAAACATATCTAGTACCATTTTAAATTGAAATAATTTTTAGAACCAAAAACTAATATTCTGTTGAATCATCATTAAATTGTCGGTATTTAATTGTCCCTCTATAATATTATTGACATTTAAAAAAAATAAAAAATGGTTATATGTATTTAATAGAAAAAATCTTTTTATATGTTTATTTATTTGTTCTGTGCGGAGTGTTTTAATTGTTTTTTATTTATTTGTACACTTATAAATTCAATTTAGCAGATATTCGCTAATTATTTATTATTGAAACTGTAAATGAATTTAACCACATTTAACGATTTTATAATAAATAATAATTTCCCGGATTTCACCGCGCCGAGTTTTCTGCCTTAAAGTCCTCTTGCAATTACTATCGTACATTGTAAATTTGATTTTTGATAAAAAATTACAGCATTAATTAATAATTGCAAGATCGATAGTATAAATATACATTGTACAATCCCGAGTAAAAAAAATGATCGTTTTAGATCAAAAATTGATCAAATTTGGAGGACGATCTCAAGAGATCAAAATATCATTTTTGAAGACAGACCTCACACGATCTAGACAGATCGAAAATAGGTCTCATCGAAATAGATCGTTTCTTGATCACTTTTGGATCATCGTCTCACTTTCAAATCACCGTATCTAAATAGATCATTTTTTGATTAGTTAGGATCGTCGACAAATTTGATCATATTTTGGTCAGTTAGGATGGTCAACAAATTCGATCATACTTTGCCCGAGTAAAAAAAGTTTCGGTCTTAATTTGATCAAATGTGACCAACCAAAAATCGGAATGGAAATGAACAAAACTAATTAGTTTCAGATTAAAACAAGATAGAAATTTGATCCATTAATGACGAATAAAATTGAATCCAATTTTATTCACAATTAATGATTTAGATTGTATCCTATTTTGATCTGAAACGAATCAATTTTTATCATTTCGATTCTAATTTTTAGTTGGTCACATTTGATCAAATTAAGACCTAAATTTTTTTTCCCGCGCAGAAAAAATCGTGTGGCTCGACGTGTGGATAATTTTTCAAAATTCAAATTTTTTTAATTTTTCAAGTGTTTAAATTTTTTAATTTTTCAAAATTTTCAAAATTTTCGAAATTTTTTAATTTTTTACAATTTTTTAAATTTTGAAAAATGCCAAAAATATTTTAAAAAAATTCAATTGTATGCAACTAGTTTACACAAAACTTGTAAAATTACATTATATATAATGTAAAATTACGAAACGTGTCTAAAATTACATGATATATAATGTAATTTTACATGTTTAGCGTAATCTGGTTGCATACAAATTTGTTGCGAAATTTTTTGCCAACCTTCGGAAGCATTATTCGTGCGAGCAAGGCGTTGTCGTACACTACTATATTGGTTCCATAATGCCGGTTCAAAGCGCGGTGGTTTTGGAGCTCTTCTTTCTCTTCGTGTTATTCCCCGAATACAGTTAACCTATTTAAACGTGTGAATCATTTAAACCATTCAATATTCAGAATGTAAAATATTATAGAATTAAGTGGTAAATACATTTAAATAATCGGTGATAGGACTAAATCGATCAGAAAATTCGTCGTATATTGTGTCAAAAGTATCAGCAACTGACTGAACCGGTACAAATGCTGCACACAGCATATGCGAAGCTTCTTTGATTTCTCCCTCTGAATACGCAGTTTGAAGGCCTTCGTGCTGAACATGACGCCAAACATTTTGGCACAGATGAAAAAAACAGTCGCGTACGTTGTCTTCAGTAACTGTCCTTGCAGCATTGATAATAGCGACTTCAAAATCTGTCATAAGTAGAGAGGGTTCTGCCACAGGAATACGCAGAATTTCGCAATTTTCATGGACAACATCAAAATTTTTTGATATGATTCCTGAGATTTATTTTCCATTAGTGCATACACTAGAGGAAGAGCAACAGTCTGCTGATCTCCTTGAGTAAATGAGCCCAAAATAACAAAAAGTTGGAAAAATATTCTTGGAACAACTTTAAATGTTCCATCCAGGAACCAAATGTTACATTTCATCAATTTTCTTAAATTTTCCTTCGTGGCGTAAATAAGAATTTTCTCGTCAAAATCTTCGTCATTGTACGAGTTATAAATTAAAAATTTGTCACCTGTGTAAGTAATTGTAAAAATTTGTAAAAAATTGTAAATAATTTGTAAATAATTTGTAAATAATTTGTAAATAATTTGTAAATAATTAATAAATATCTGTAAATGATTGTAAATATATGTAGAAAATTGTTAATAATTTTTAAATAATTTGTAAATAATTATTTAACCTGAGAATGTGTTGTAGAAGATATCAGGTACGTCTTCTAACTCTTCTAACGAAGTAGGATTCGTCGGCAAATTTCTTAATCGTACCCGCTGAATTTGCTTCGTCATATTATTTCGTTCCGGCAACTGCGATAAAACTGCGGAATTAACCTCCCTCAATTCACTGCCCAAAATTTGAGTTGGAGGAGCTTCCGGATGTAGCTCTGCATGACGCTTTAACGCAG
>JABFOV010002855.1:0-18301 GCA_022817685.1 Aradophagus sp. ZL-2020 | reverse complement strand
AAGTTAATACGTATATAAAATAATAAAAAAGGTGAATTGACATAGTCAATTTGTTTCTCGGTTTTTCGTCAACAATAACGATAGTTTTTTTTTACTTGGAATTATTATTCAACACTTCTACTTTTCTTAATGACAACGTATACGTGAATTTTTTTCCTCTCTTTATAAAGTAGACATCAAGGAAAGAAACTTCCCTGTATTTATGTATACAAGGAAAAAGTGAGTTGCATCATCAGATACTGCCTCGCTGCAAAACTTTCTTCAAAAAGTTTCAAGAATTTCGTGGTTTTGAACTACTTTTTGCAGAATAATAAGTAGTTTAAAGCTACTAAACTTTTTATTTCAAATAGTCTTTAAAAAACTTTTTTATACAGTACTTTCTTCTTTAGTTTTCCTTTTTTGTAAATAAAAAGAAAAAACATGTATATCAAGATACACCAAAAAAATTGATTTTAATTTTTTCCCTAAATAGAAATATTTTCCATAAGGTGGATTTTCATGTATATAAACTAAACAATTTAAAATATCCCCAAAATTGAACTATAAGAATATTCTCATGATAAAGTGATATTCGGTTATTATGAAAGGATTTCTACTTATAAGAAGAGGATGTCCATTTCACTTTTAGAAATGACAATCTGTGACAATGTGTGAACGAACTACAAGTCGCTGACAATAATGTAAAAAATATACAACATTTGTATATATATAACATTTGATTTTTGGCATATTTCAATTTCAAAACAAACTGCCATAATTTCTACGATATTTCTGCAGCAAATAAATCCCTGTCAAATTATTTTGTTATTCTTATAATAAAATGGAAGTTCAGTTTGCTATAAGAAAATATCCACTTATCTTGAAAAGCATTCCTTCTATCATAAGAGGAAACATTTGCAGAAGATTTTGTTCTGTTGATAACCGGAATTCTTTTAATCCAAAATTAAATGGAAAATCCACTTATAATAAGCGGAATCCACTTATTATAAACTCATTTTTGTGTGAGTGTATATAATAAGCGGAAACTTAATATTTTTCTCAGTGTAATTTTCAAAAATTTCCTTTCAGCGGTGATTTTCTCTTCGGTGTTCTTCATTTGCAGTAAAAACTCATATATGTCTCGGGAATCTTTTGCCAAAAAAACCACGAACGTTCTTGAGAGTAAAACTAATCAAGTTGCTCTTTTTTGTTCGCAGAAACGAGAGAGATCAACGGGCAAGAGGATGGATCGATTACGGAGAAGCTTTCGAGACAGTTTTCGCCGGCGGAAAGATCCTCACGTGCCAGAATCCAGCAAGCCACATCAATGGCAGGCCGACGAGAGCGCGGTGCGCTCCGCGACCTGTGCTTTTCACGTTAAGGCAAGTGTCTCATTTGCATGATAAAGTTGTTACGGCCGGGCAATTAGCCTGAAATGCAAATCCTACTGCGATACGGATATTATGCCATCGATCAAACGGCCATTTTCTGGTACAATATCGAGGCTATATTGTGGACGTTTAATTGCAGCGCGCAATCTTTTTCCCGCTTTCCAATCGCAAACTCTGTAGACGAAATTACACTTCTGCCTTCGAACAGGCACTTTAGATGTAAAGCAAGTTGAATTGCTGGCTTGCAATGTAAGAGAATCGAATGAGAAGTCGAACAAAGAATGTAATTACATTCGATCCTCCAGTTCGTTCGTCTCGTTTCGAGTCTGGGATGGAAAACAAATGATGAATTTTATTTCCAACGTCTTACGACTTTGGAAATTTATTTATGAATTGAATTCCTGGTTGTCTTGTTTCGTTAAATAAAAAGTGAAATATCGTTGAGAGGTTGACGAAGTGGGTCGCTGAATTCGAAATTGAAAATTGGCGCCAAAACCATGACATTGTCAATTTATAAAAAATAGGGTATGGAAAGAAAAAGTAATGAGAAAGACTCGATCATTCATTGAATTCCTTTAAATTTAATTCTAAAAATCGGCTTTAGATGATATTCCGGGAAAACTTTCTCATAGTTTTCACCTATATTTTTTAGGTTAATTCCACCATGTCAAAAACAGAAACAAAAAAGTTTCCATACAAAATATTTTCTTATGAATAAAAATTTGCGCATCAATTCGAAGATTAATAAAGAGAGAATCGATCGTTTTTTAATTGCAATTTTCATGATTATATAATTTAATGAAAAATTCTCAAACGACGGTACTGCAGGAATCTTCCAGTTTTTTAATTTAGTAATTTCTTCAAGTGATTGGTCAAATAAATTTACCTACAATGCGATTTCGTCTAATAAACGATTCCTTGCTATTCATTTGGTATGAAAATGAATCCCCATCTATTATTCAAACTTGGATGAATCGCCGAATCCATTTTTTACCCAATGAGAATAATAATTATTAGCCGAGTAAACGTAATCTGATTCATGCTATTCGCCATATGTATGCTACATTATTACTGTCGCTTCTTAATTATTTCTAAACTTATGTCTCTACTATGAATTTTTCCCCCGATATGTAGGTTCCTACCTAACCTAGATTCTTACCTATCATCTCATGCAGGAACCTAATTTCAGCAACTATAGATTAACCCAGATGGAACTGTTGACGAAAATCCAGATCAGCTAGGAATTTCGATAAGCAATATTGTTACTCCGATTCAGTAATTATTAACAATATACGTGTACATAGCTTTTAAACTGGTTTAGTTTTCTGTCTATTAAACGTCTAATCCGGCAAGTCGTGAATGAATTTAACTGGAATCCAAAGCAAAAACACAATCTAGGTAGAAACTTTGATAAGATCTCACGTGATATTGATTTGATAGCCATAAATAGAAAATAAACACAGGCTCGAACGCGTCTAGGTTCTTGGCATTTTTTAGATTGCTGATTACGATCCCATTTGTAAACCTCAATAGTTTCCGTGAATTCCTAGATTTGAACTTGAACTAAATTTTGTATAAGACCTGTCTTAAAAGTGTTGGATAAGTGAGAAGTATCCAATATAGGGACCATGAATGTATACGACGATATTTGTGTTTAAGAGGATGTTATACTGGATTGTGAAATTTGAATTTGAAAATTGGCGCCAAAACCATAATATTGCCAGTTATATGTAAGTGTACCATAAACAAGTCGATTCAACGTTAAATGTACTCTAATTATACGCAAAGGAATGCATTTTTTAGATAATATTTTTCGAGGAAATTTTCCCGTAGATTTTACCAATACTTTTTAGGTTAGTTCAACCATATCAAAAACTGCGAAAAGTTTTTCGTACAAAATATTGTCTGGCGGAGAAATTATTTCATATCAAAGTAAAGAAAATTTATGAGAGAAGCGATCTGTCCTCTTCGTTTTTATTCCCAATTTTAATTTTTTTATTAAACAACGAAAGACACTCGAATATCGGTAATGTAGGAATCTTCTGATATGCTTCACTATAACATCCTCTTAACCATTTCTACATTCTAGATTTTTCATTCGAACATTA
The DNA here is from genome assembly GCA_022817685.1 of Aradophagus sp. ZL-2020. Lineage (NCBI taxonomy): Eukaryota > Metazoa > Arthropoda > Insecta > Hymenoptera > Scelionidae > Aradophagus > Aradophagus sp. ZL-2020. The sequence goes on along the minus strand of JABFOV010002855.1, from coordinate 14,823 downwards.
ATAAATATTTCATAACGTATGTTCAATTATAAAAAATGTATAATAAAGTCCATCCTACTTCTATATTCAAGTTAGAAATGGTTATACGTACAAATGATATTCAGCATTAAAATGGAACTTTATTACTACGCATTCTTCGATGAATGATTTGACACGCGAGAGCTGAATTAAAATGAACGACTGTTGATGGAAAAAATATTGTTGCAGTACCTGGGCTGCGTCGAGGTGTTCGAATCAAGGGGGATGCAAGTGTGCGAAGAAGCTTTAAAAGTTCTCAGGGTGAGTATTTGTATAACTTCACAACATCCTTACTTGCCCTCATCATTTCGCAATACGAATCCTCGTCTAACTAAAACAAGATAATAATCTAATAAAACTTGCAACAACTAATCTGCTATTTCTGATAAGATACGTGCGCTGAATCTTTAATATAAATCGTAGCTCGGGACCAAGTACCCTTCATTCAATATTCCCCTTTAATTAAGGATCCGAAATTGCGAACGTTTAAACAACAAAACCGCAATCTTGATTACAGCGTAGTCGAAGGAGTGTTGATCAATAATTATAATTAGATACCGTAAGACGTTCAAACGGATTGTAGGTGTCGGTTTAATTGTGGCTTCGATAGCAGATTGATGACGACGTTTCATCGAAATTTCGATTTCCATCTTAGATTCTCATTAAATTCACGTGGATATTATAAACGAAGTTTTGTTCTTATAAATATATGCACATGAAAATTTTGCATGTTGTTTGAATTAATGCTAAATCAAAACTAAATCGCTACGTTCAAAAACCTTTTATTATAGTTTATAATAAATTCATTTTGTATAAATTATGAATTTAAAATAAAATTGATATTTAATGATTGTAAATATATCTATTGCTTCTAAATACCAAAATAAAATGGATAGGACACGATTTTATTTTTACAAATTCATTTACATTTAACAGACGCCATTTACTTTTTACAAGCAAATGGGGCTTTGTTTTCTTAATAAGTACACTTTTATATACCATCCAATTTTCATATTTATACCTTATTATATATCTTATTGATCCAAAAGAATCATATTGTAGCTTATAATCCATCACTGATAATTTGACGCAGCAGGTTTGGTCCACCTGAGTTGTAGATGGCGCTTTTCTCAATGCCAATGGTCCACCTGAGTTGTAGATGGCGCTTTTTACAATACGAATGACCCACCTAAGTTGTGGATGGAGCATTTTACAGTATCGAACGCATTAATCTCAAAGCATATACTTATTTACAATATAGATTTTCAATACGAAGAGAAAAGAATTGAGGAAATTTTGCTATACTACATTTCAAACTTTTTAGTATACTTTTAAGGTAAAAAGTTTCACATTGCTTTCTCATAGACTTACTTATGAAAATAACGATGTAACATAGTAAATTAATTGTGCCATGAAAGTATACTACACTGGGATGAAACATAGAAATATTCTCAGTTCATTGTTCTGAGTGAAATTACTATTTGTATTCTATCTATTGAAATATCACATGACAAAAACAATTCGTATTGTAAAATATAACCAAGAAAATATAACAGACTTTTCTACTACGACTAGTAATCTTCCTTTAAAAAATGTACATGGGTACAATCCTTTTAGCATATAAATCAATTCGCAATGTACGATCTGTAACTGACGGCTGCATTTTATTTGCAGAATTCGAAGAGAAAGCCCGTGCGAGCCATACTGTATGTGTCAGGAGATGGATTACGTGTGGTGGAAGATGAAACAAAAGGTCTGATTGTAGATCAGACCATCGAGAAGGTATCATTCTGCGCCCCCGACAGAAACCACGAGAGAGGATTTAGTTATATTTGTAGAGACGGCACGACCCGGCGATGGATGTGTCACGGATTCATGGCCCTGAAGGAGCCGGTAAGACGTCGTTGGCGAAATAGTCGGGCGAAAATCTCGGCATTTGTCTCTGTTTACATTTGCGTTGACGCAAAGTGTGTCTATTTTTAGGGCGATAGACTGAGCCACGCGGTTGGTTGTGCTTTTTCAACCTGTCTGGAAAGGAAGCAGAGACGGGATCAAGAGTGTGGGGTGACGATGACTTTTGACAACGCCACTTCAACATTCACGAGAAGCGGGAGCTTTAGACAACCGAGTCTGACGGAAAGGTTACAGGATTCGGGGGAAAGAGCAGTGGGTAAGCAAGACAAAAAGTGGGCGTGATTTTGAGCCCATTACAAGTACCCTTTTGAATGAGTACTTCTTCAAAAGACGAGTACCAAGTTATAACTACTTTATTTACATTGTGGTTTTCATTCAATTACTGATCGAGTAATTACGACGATTGTCAGTTACTGAAAGTAAAAACTTGAAAACCTTTAAATTGATTTATTCAAATTAAATCGATCACAGCATTTGTTTGAAAAACTATAGCGAAAGTTTGGTGCGACAGTATTGACTACAAATTCAGTGTTGAGTACACATTATTAAATTAGATACTTTAAATTTAATTAAGAACAAGGCAGTTTGATGTGAAATTAATCAGTACAGTAGAATCTCGTCTAGCTTACCAAGACAACATCAGTGGTTTTTTGGCTAGTTAACGAAAGGAGGAGAAGTGACTCAACCTCACTACACTGCGCATTTATATGCGTGCCAACAGGTGGGGGAATCAAAACAACATTTTGAATATTAAATATACAAATTAAATTAAATTAAATATACAAATTAAATATACAAAAGGGGGGATACATGATCAAAGGAATGGCGTCGGTCAATAACATATAGTCAGCTAGGCGAATCGTCAGAGATAAGCTGGATGGAATTCTACTGTAATTGTACTATGAAAACTAGTACTTCATTTATAAACATTTTTAATGTCTGAGATACGGAAAGCGTTTGATTTGTCCGCAATTAAGACTCTTGTATTTTAGAGTGGCTTTTGAAGATAATCTTCTTTTGGTTTCAAATAAAACTTCATTTGGTTTCAAATAAAACTGCTGTAAAATCCTGAATATGGTTGAATTATAAAGTGTAATTGAAATAAAAAATATATATCAATCAACCGTTCAATACTTAATTACATTTTTATGTGAACATATGACCTAGAAATAATTTTAAACACATTAATAGCAAAACATAAGACTCCTGCTGCAGTCTAGGTCAGTGTTAATACCTGAATTTATTATTTATGAACAAAGCAGTATTAAGTGTTCAGGGAAGTTATCTTAGAAAATTCTACTTACGGAAGGTTGGCGATAATACTATAATTAGATTCTAATGATTGATCTTGCTAAGTGTTCTTTAGCGTCAGTCAAACAAAGCTAATCGGATTAGTTTAGGCTAAGTTCGTTCAAAGTCGAATTTGAATCTGCTTAAGTCACTGAACTTTTAATACAAACATTTTTAGTTTGATTAAATAGTCAAATATACAAAATGGATGCAATAAAGAATCATAAAAATTTGATAGACAAGACATGTTGTTTTCCAATGAATTATACTTATAATTTGATTGATGAACACTAGATATTAATAAATTAATTGATCATTTCAGATGTACCACCTGTGAGGCAGGTGTACAATCCTTTTGCCATCGAAAGACCCCACGCAACACCATCTATGCTGGAAAGGCAGGGCTCTTTTCGGGGATTCAACCAACTGAACCAGGCGTCGCCATTCAAGAGACAACTTAGTTTACGCATTAACGATCTTCCCAGTAATTTAGAGCGCACGCGTAGTCTTAGCCTTGAACCGTCAGATCTCTCTCGTATGCCACTGTCCCACATTGTACCTTTAAAGCCACCTGGTGAGTTGTCATTCACAGATGCCATTACGCTTCTGGGAATATCATTTGTTTAAAATATTCGTATGTTGCAAGTTTCCAAACGATGCCACTCTCTTTACAGCGATCAATACATAGTTGCACTGAATTGATTGAATAAAAAGTGTGGCACTACTTTTTTCTTTCGTAATATGTCTCTTTTTACCAAAGTCTTTTTAACATCTAAATGTATTTTCGAGTAAAAATTTTTAATCTTAGTACAGCTATCTTTTTGCTAACCGCTATGCCAAGTTTGTTTCTAAGATCTTCCTATTTTTACGACAGATTTCGAAGGATATGACGAAGGTCATTAATCCAAACTTTGTAATCGTGATTATTGCCTGCCCCTGTCCCTTGCTCGTCTATTTTATCTACTATCATTGAAATCAAAAGTTTTCCATTAATCTAACTAGTCTTAACCGCCATCATTTTCAGCATCACCGATAACAACTAGATTATAAAACGCGAATCAATGTCTTGCTTATGATTGTACAGTATTCAAGTTTACAACATAGCTAGCCAATAATTTTCTAACTAGGCATTTAGATGTCGAAGCTAAATTTGACGAATTCTTGAGCTGTCGTTTTACGTTACCATCATTTCGTCTCGACACCATGAAACATAGTTTTAATTGTCATTTGATTGTGATGTTTTCAGTCAACACAGTTCCGAAGCACGCACCTAGTAGAATTATGCACACTTTCTTTTGCATAAAATTATTGCTATTTACTCAATTATTTCTAGCATTATGGCGTTTATTTTCAAAACAGTAATAGTTGTTTATGTTTACGCAGTGAGTCCAATTCCGGAAATAACTCAAAGCGGCCAGGACAGCGTATCGGCGATGTGTCAGCAGCTTTCGCGGGGTCTTTCATTGCTCTCGAGTAACGACTATTTTGGACCAGTAGTTACGCAAACAACCACAAGCACTGTGGTCAAAGAACTTTATACGAGCACCACCACAACCACAGCACTTCCTGGTAATAAATTTCAACAAAATTCTGATATTAATGAATGATATAGTATTCGAGCGGGAATGTGTTTAAAGATAGAAATTTGGGAAAATATTAATGAAAATGGCTTTGTATTACTGACAGTCTTATAAGCTGATATTGAACAAAGCTTAATTGAAGTTAAAAACTCATTAAAGTGAACAAAAGTGTTCATTTGAATAGTTAGGCCTAGATTGATAAAAATAAAAACATAAATAAAAAGGTAGCGTATTACTAACATTATCTTATTATTTTATTCTATCTTGTTTTAACGTCGATAAAAAATAAGAAACCAGTTGATTCGGATAAAAAATGTGTACTTCTTGAAAACAATATGATTGCTTTATGTAGAATTTAATTATTATTCAATTAATTAAATCCATACAATCTTTTCGACTCAGTTAAACTTGTAATGTTTGCAAAGACAAAGTTAAAATGTTATATAAATATAATAAAAAATTATTTAATGTACTTATCCGCATTGCGTGTATATTGCAGTAACAAGTAGTACATCGTTGGATGATATGAAATTACAAAACGGGCCAAGTATCATGAACAACAACAATAATTCGGACAAGGAAGAACAAAAGAACAACTCGGACACCAATTCGGCACCAACTTGGCGAGACACAGCATCGCCTAGCATTACCGCTAATCCCAGGTTGACGCCCATTTTAAACAGAAGCTGCAACCTGAGTCCAGTTCTCCCGAAGATCACCAACGCGAATTCCGTGGCAGTAAGCAGTCCGGCGCCAGTCACTTCCTCGACTATTTTTGGCACTTCCGTCACCGCCAGTCCCGCATTCAGTACGGCTTCCACGTCGTCCTTGTCCAGCAGCAACGCCACGAATTCGCTCCTCAACAGGTCCCCCATTCCAATGAGTCAGATAACACCTATAACTTGTTCTCCCAGCGCAAGTGTCTCCTCTGTCTCGCCAGCCCCATCCAACACTTCAACGGAAGTGCAGAATATAACTACAAACGCCGTGAATTCAATTCCACCGACTGTTGCACCGGTTAGTTATCAAACGAAGCATGAAAAACTTTGATAGCTTAGATAATTTTAGCTATAAATATTTAATATTCCTAAAATTATAAATATTAAGCTTATGCATACTATTTATGAAAGTTTTCCATAAGTAATTTGTATACTTAGATACGATAATTCTGTTTAATTATTATCTACAACTGCTTTGGCAAAACGATTATATCATATATTAGATTTTTTATTCAAATAAAGTATAAATACTTGATACTTTCATCATATATCGGTACACTATAATGGTACAATTTTTAACGTTTTTAGTAACAAAAATGTTTCACCGAATTAGTGTATCGAGTATGATTTTTTCTATGAATATATATATATTTATTTTTCATGACTTTCAATCGTTAAATACTAATATTCCATAAATATTTCAGGTGGAACCCGTGCCAGCATCGGCTAATTTACCAAAACCAGAACAGTGGTTGGGCACGGTGACGAGTTCGGTACCAGCTGCGCAAAGCCAACAACAACCGAGCGACATTCCGCCGGCGATTCCGCCAGTGCCGCAGGTGGCGCGCAGAGCGCCACCTTTGCACGCGCGCGCCCTCTCACTGGGCTCGGCTTCGCTAGGAGTGACATCTAGAACCGGCCCGAACGACCCATTCGACGCGGACTGGGCCGAGATTCAGGCCGCAGCGGCCCGCAATTTGCGTCGTACCGCGGCAGCCTCCACCACAAATCCATTTATCATGCCGAACGCGACTCAAGCGTTTCAGGTGCAATTGTAGCGCCAGGAGTTTGCTAAGAAAATCGCCAACTTCTACAGGAGCAATATGTAGTGTCGCCGCTCAAATAGCAAGATAGCTTCGGTCTTGAAGAAGCTTCTGTCAAAAGGATACTGTCGCTTATTGGCTCGTGTGTGAATTCGCCAACTGGTCGCGGTATTCTGCGTAACTTTATGTGGTGCGCTTCATTTTTATTAAAGCACTAGCTCCTACGGGAGTGCCGTTAATGTTGACGTTATTGCAACAGCGCGTTAATGTTGTCGTTGTAATAACGCACCGCTGATTGCGCAAATGACCACATTTTCACGTCGTTTGATTTATAACACGCGGATGTACTTAAATAGCGAGCGTGTCCAATGCACGCGGCCTTGGGTCAGTTGAGACGAAAAATTATCACATAGTAATCTCGATTCGATATCGATTTTTAGGGGGGAGTTAAACACTTTTTAAACATTCGACCCCATCGACGTATAAGTGTGGATTTAGCGAGTCTGTTTTATCATTAAAAATTGAATGTGTCAATAAATAAATGCAAATAAAAAGATTGTAAATCATTAGTAAACTAAATCTCATTGGTTAATGAAATAACTGTAATACAAAGAAGGAAATTAAGAGGGAATGATCTATCTGTTTTGTCTCTTTTCTGTTATATTCTATTTGTTCACTTTAAATACTTCTTTTGTATTTGTACGTCGATGCTGGGAAGAAACTGAAAGCATTGCTATAATACAAATGTAATAAACAAATGTTACTTAAGTAAGAGCAACTTTTCAGAGTCGTTTATGCTCGACTTTGCATTAGCTCATAGATTCAGAATGGTAATTCTTGTTCTTTGCACGTTTCAAACGAAAAACAAATATCCTACACACGACAATTTATCAAAAACTACTGCACTGAATTGAATTCCAAGTTGTTTATCTTTTGTATGAACACGCGGGTCTGTGTGTATGCGAACAGTCAAGATGAACGATTCGGCGTCTCTCCAAATCACCGTTGCCGATCAAAAAGTAATTCCCCAGTTCTGTATTTTTGTAACAGCGTTATATTTTTTACAATGTTTGTAAATCAAAACAAGTGATTGTTTGTACATACAAGTACTTATGAGTTTGTGTACACTCTTAAAAATATAATTTCCGTCACAGAAAGACAGTCTTCTCGTCGTTTCCCACATGCTGTACAGTATTATTAAACTGACGGAAGACCAATTTTCCTGTGACAGTCGGATCGCACTTCCGATATGCGGACTCTTCTTGGTCCAATAATGACGAGGTTTTCCACCTGTGATAGTAGAATTCCAGTCGTCGCAACTGGATATTTTTAAGAGTGTAGTTTTGTGAGGACGCATTCGTACTTAACGACTATTTTAGTGTAAATAATTTTCTTCAATCGTACGCAATCGTTCATCTTTCGTCCTCGGTCGCGCGCGCTTCGATTCCCATGCGACAATTTGGATTGTAAATACTAGTGCTCGCGGATGCGAAATGCGCGCCATCGAGCACGCAAATCTGGATCGATGATTATCGTTTTCTCGTACGGTATGCATCGTAATTATTACGATCCAGTTTATATCTTGTCAGAAAAGCAAATTTTTCTGGCCTTGCAATAAGTCATACGGTGGCTCGACACCGGAGGACTGTGATACGTCATGGCGGCTAGTATTCGTAACAAAGAAGGATCAATTGAAATTATAATGGATTACTGATTACGTCAGTTTTTCTCCAGCTGACCTAGTAGCAGCTAGGCGCCTGTAAGATTATTAATGTATCTATGCAGAATTTTGTAAATAGATATACTGTTAATATTAAAGTAGTTTAACTTCTACTATGTCATCTGTGGGGTAAACGGACCTAGCAAAGTATACCATTAACGCGAGCAAGATAAAAGCTTAGTCGATTGCATTGAAATCACACGATTTAGCGCTACTGACGACAAAATACGCGCATAGTTACTTATACAACGTAGACGTCGTCGATCGAACGACTAAGATGATACAAAATAAAATAACAGAGATGCAGTTAGGCGAATAACCAAGTACCATTTTATCGTTGTCCTATTGTATATTCTTTCGAGATGCATTTACCTTTCATGACAACAGGAATTTGCAAGATAAATAAATATATGTACGTGATGTCGCAAGTATATAAGAGATAAATACAAACAAATGAAGTAACGTGGTTTCTTATGTATGGTGATTCGATTCCTTTTTTTACTCAGGCGAAGCGGAACTGGATTGTTACTAACCGAAATTGACGGGATTAGTTTATTGTGTGTGACCCGAATACCCTGATGTATATACAAACTTTTGTAATGTTTCTAAACTCGAAATTATTGTACATAAGATACCATTTTTAGGCGACGCTAATTTCTTTGGATGCAAAAAATGCGATGTTGCAAATTTGAAACGCAAGTTTACGTGGCTGTTAACATTAGGTGATTCGTATACTGCAAAAAATACATCGTTATTATAAGCAGGGTCTGCATGTTGAATGAAGAGCATTCCATAAAAATGGAGTTTATGGAAAATGTCTGGAAATGGGGCAGTGATATCGAGATCTTCGTGCTATATTAGCTTCAATCTTTTTGCGTTTGTAGCAACAAAGAAAAAACAATAGCAAAAGCCAGGAAATCTTTGGTATTTTTGCACCATCTTCAGGTCTATTTGAAAAAACTCTACTAAATGCAGGTACTTTATTGTAAATTGTAACATTTACGATTGTTGTCAGTTTCGTTTCGGTGAAATATAATTGTTAAATCTAATTCAAGTATTACGAAGTATATAGAACATTTTTTTAATTTATTGTACATAAATGAAAGTAAAAGAAAATAAATATCAGTTTTTCCAACAACAATTACATGCATTACCTTTTATACATTATTATATTTCGTTGAATATGGAATCGAAAGAATTAACTTGATAACCTCTATGCTTCTAACAATTCTGTTAAATATTCACTTCCAGCGATACAATAATTGATAACTGAGGCAATTTTGAATACCGTTACGATATATTTTTCCTGGTTTACGAATGTAAGCTTGCTCGTAAATGACGTCGAAATTTCGCCTGTGTATGCATTGTATATAGATTAGTTATTTAAATAGAATACGAATATATTACAAGATTATTATCAATTATGAGAATATAGACGCTCAAAGTGGCTTAAAATACTTACATTATCGATCTTTGCGATTAATTCCAACCAGTCGATCATTGTTGCTCAGTTCGAAAAGAAAATATGGAATAAATGGGTCGAAGTATGAATTTCGTTCAACAAATAGAAACCAATTGAAGCTGATTAAAGTGACAAGAAATGCAGTTGAGAGCGATTAATAAGTACCATCAAAATTTATTCAAGTATTTATTCTCATAATGGACTTTTGTCATATTTAATCAGGATGAATTGTGTTTTATCGCGGTCAATCTGTTTCCAATTGTGATTTCGTTTTTGATGTATTCAATGTTACAAAACACACAAGTCGCACATATTACATTCCACGGGCACACGTAATTAGCATTTTTGAACGACAACAATGCGTTGGAGTTTTGTATATAAGCGAATTTGAAATGCAGGAGCACGACAGGATTGAAAATGTCCTCCACTTTGTTTCGTTTTTATCTGCAAAATTTTATTAATACATGCAATTATTTATACATGCAATATTATACACACACTGTGTATAATAGGAATTGTACTATGAAAAGCACTCCGTTAATTTGTTCTTTATCGGTGGACGATGTTTATTTATTTACATACGCGATATTTGTGAATATTGAACCATACCAGGGTCGATATTTACAGTCAAGTAGCAGCTCTACTTTATCGACCTAAACTATGAAAACACCCGGCAGCCAAGAATTGCATTCAATTAAATCCTACTGGTTGCAATTTAAATTAAATATTTTGTAAATTGTATAACATGAAACTGCTAACATACCTTTATATTAGAAAAATTGTTAATTTACAATTCAGTTTATGCTATAAAATAATCAAATTTCAATATATTGGATGTCGAATGAAACCGAAATTGTAAATTGAGTTTTGAATTGTCATTCATGGAATATTACAATTTTAAATTTTTAACACGACGTGAATTTTCTAATTCAAATTCTGATGAAAATATTGATTTAAATAAAATTGTTCAATTTCGACCAGAATTATTTATTGCAATTAATTGATAATTGAATCTAATTTAATTTTTTCAATTTAAATTTAATCATTTCTCGGTTGCCAGGATATATTACTTGGAATATATATATTTTTTTTAAATTTTAAATTTCCCGAGAGGAAACGTATTGATATGGCGTTGTTATGTTACTGAAATTTTTACTAAATAATTTCCTTGAACGAAATTCTTATGCTTTGCTTCCGTAGCGACATAAAGGATTTATAATAATAAAAATTGTTTCAATTTAAAATATCCATCGTGTAAAATCTATTCTAAGAGATTTTAAATGTACTAAAGCAGACCATATTGAAAGGTTTCTTCACAAACTATTAAAATTATTTCAATTCTGAGTTTACCAGTTAGAGATATTCTACCTAAATAAAGACAAGTTTAAATCTTACGTTGCATTTTAATTATACTTGTACAGAAAATGTGCTTGCGTCCGTCCTATGAAAAGTCAGTGGCACAATTAACTTCATAAATATTGCGTTTTAATTACAATTTCTCGGTTGAAATGATTGCATATGTAGTCTATGATGAAATAGGAGGGCGAAGAGGGGGGGGGGGATACTGAATTCCGTTACGAAAATGTCACAAAGCAATTCGCGTTGTTTACTTTAGTTAATTATACCATATCGAAGTAAAACTTGAGTAGATTTAATAACGATTTAAGGATTCTCGAATGAAGAAACACAAATTAATAAACCTACGTTACGTAACTTTTTATATTTTATTTATTTATATGCAATTTTTATATTGAAACACAAATTCATGAAGACATTATTTTGTTAACACTGCAGAGCTATTGTTAAAAGAAACTATTACAAATTTAACAAATTATACTCGAAATTGATAGTTTATGATCGTATTGATACCATTCAATTTGATATAATTTAATTCATCAGAAACGTATTTTTGTGATCTATTCTCTCTGAAAAATGATTATGAATTTTTGCAAAAGTGCATTATTTTCTGAAGTTATGTAGTATTGTAAGCATGATTTTTCTTTCCTGATACATTATAATTTACTTTTTCTCTCAAATTTGAGCAAACTTGTTCACCGAGAAAACAATGTTGCAACGAACAGTATGTATAACAATATCATTTTGTAACCGAGGTTACTGTAATATTATTAAGAAGTCTTTGCATACAGTAAACAAAATGCATCACATACACTGAGTGAAAATAGAAAGTAAAAATTACAATCTTTCTAACAGCTTGAGGACATAACATGTTTTAACATGAAAACTACTATTAAAAAATAATGAAAATTGTAACTTATCTACATTATTCCATCATTTTAAGTTGAGATTACTCTTATTTTACTCTTATTCTTTTACTCTTATTTTAGTAGTTTTCATGCCGGAAGACTTCTGTCCTCGAACTGTTAGAAAGAATGTAATTTTTACATTCTTTTTTCTCTCAGTGTATTGTAACTTATAACCAATCGCTATGATTGAGTCGGTGCAGCAGGTTTGGCTCAGCTGAAATGTAGATGGCGCTCTTTGCAGTGTAGATGGCGTTAATCTCTCAACATACAGTAAATTACAATGTACGTTATATTTAAATTATAATTATCATTCAAATTATAATTATCATTATTTCAAATTACTATTTACATTATAAAATATGCAATATAAATAGTAATTTGAAATATGAAATAAATGGAGCAATAGTATGTGAAACTAAGAAAGTATCGAAAATTGGAAAAATGGAGTACATGAATTACTTTTTCAATTATTTAGTCTCGATGCATTACAATTTTGCCTTGCAGAACAGATTTCCTTAAATTTGCGAGTAAAACTTACTTAAATGAGGGTTATTAAACTATGCTATAATAGAAATTAATATGATCATATTTGTAAAATGGTTGATAAAACAACTATTAAACTAATAATATATGAGATGAAAGATACTCATTACGATTTCAATCCACTGTTAATGAAAATTGTAATTTTATTATAGTATAAAACGACTTCTACTGTAAACATACGGTTAAAAACTATCAATTTCGCGTAGTATTAACAGGATGACGAATTGACAGATTGCAAAAAATACCTACAATACAATCAAGTATTTTCTCATCAAATAATATAATAAAATTCAGGTTTAAAATAAAGAGAACGGATTAATTTTTTCTTCCTTATTCTTCAATTCGATGTGCCATTGTTTTCTGATTCGATGTGCAAAAAACGCGAGTGAAAACTGTAGATTCTATGGGAATTCAACGAATCCTTTTACATTGTTTTCATTCTTACATTTTCTTATTCCAGGCGATAGTGTGTTGGCGCCAATTTTCAAAAATCCAAATTTCGCAATCCAGTTCGTCATTCTTTCAACGTATTTCGAATCATATTTTTCTATTATTTTTACGTTGTTTCGTTACGGAAAAAAGATTTTGAATTTGGTTGGCTGCGAAATGTTACCGACCCAGTTAGGTAGTCGAATATTAGTGGTAAAGTATACAAATAAATATATTTATGATTGGTATATTAGTGGATGGATACGTTCTATATGAATATTAAGACGTATATGAATATATTTATGAGAAAAGATGGGACATGCGGACAAGCGCGTGCCAAAGTTCAAAAGTGCAAGCGTGCCGGCTACAAATGATATGAGAACGAGCGATGAAACAAAATAAAAGAAAAATGAAAAAGAAAGAATTAAAATAACAACAAAAACTGAGAGGTGCAGAGGATAAATTATAAGAAGTAATTATGTAACATTGAGCGTTTAATAAAAGAGAGAACGGCGTGCGCGCGCAACATCGGAAGTTGTCTTGTACATAACACGGGGTCGGTTAACGATTCCTGAATTATTATAAGAAGTGACGCGTGTATATTACATGAAATTGTCTTTGTTCATTTTGCAATGTACCAGCCTCTGTAAAAATACGGTTTATTATAATATCTGTTGTGATTACAAAAGTTGTCTGTTTTCATTTCGACAAACATCCTCACATTTTTTTCCTTTTTTAATTTTGCGGTATAATTCAATTGTTTGACAGATGGAAATCCGCTGTCGACGTTTTTAATCAATTTTTACCTTTTTAATTTTGAACTTCAACTTTTTGAAGTTTAAATTTGAAAGTTTAGTTATCAAGTTTTTATTTCGAATGTCCTTCATGTTTTGAACAAAATCATACTGGGAATTTAGAATTCAATTTAAATAATTGATTAAAAAACATTTGCTTTCTTGAATAAAAAATGAGACTTACTTAATATTTTGATTCTTAATCTGAAAGAATACTTTATTTATAATACTGCTTTAGGCAATTTTAGTACAATATTGAAACAACGAATATATTTATTAAAAATATTAATATATATGATGCTGTTCAAAAATTTAAGCCCTTTATACCTTCATTAAACGACCTCATTAAAATTCATTGAAAATCATTAAATTCTCATTAAAACCTCATTCAAAATAAATAATTTTCAATTGTAACTTCGTCCAAGAAAAATGCCAGTTAAAACTGACTAGAAATTATTCGATGACACATTGAACAATCGGACTGAATCATCTTATTAGATAAAGAGTAAGCAATCGAACTGTATTTCTTAATAGGTTTTAATTGGCTTTTTTTCACCAAGGTATCAACAAAATTATAAAGACGATCGTTTCTTTTACGGTTCCATTAACTGTACTCGCTTCGAACTTTGCCTTTTTTTTATTGTTCTTGTCGCGTGTTAGCCCGACTTTATCCTAGTAAATTCTGGTCTTTCTCTCGCTGCGACGGAGCGTCAGAGTTGAAACACGTAATTTATTTGCGACAGGTTGACTTACGCGCCGTGTTACTGTCCCGCCATACACCGACTCCCCCCCCCCCCCCCCCCCCCCGCCCCCACCCCCCCCCCCCCCGCCCCCACCCCCCTCCCCTCCCCCCCCCATATCTTCTCTGCGCCCCCACACATGCCTACATCTGTCCCCGCCATCGTTTCGCCGTCTGTCGCTATCCCACCGTCAGACTCCCACAACAGCACACCCACCGTGCCCATCACCTCCCTCACTCGCCCGTCTCACTGCATCACTCATGACCCAATCACACACTTAGACTCGGCGGCGGATGCGCCTCCCCCG
>JABFOV010002854.1:0-18302 GCA_022817685.1 Aradophagus sp. ZL-2020 | reverse complement strand
GAATTAAACAAGGATAACCTGACAATAATGACTTCGTCCTGGATATCATTGTAAGTAATTTAAAAAAAATCGATAATTGATTTCACTGGGATAAAAAAAGATCCATGAATATTTCCCATCCAGACAAAAGAAATAAAAAGTCTGACTTCCCGTCCTCTACAAGTTGAAGCAAGTAATTGAAACGGAAGTGCAAAAGAATGAATGCGATAATAGTCACCTGTAATATCCCCGAATCTCACGAAACTGACTGTATTAAACGCGTGTAACACTCATCCCTATTCTAAAAAATGTCAATGAGACTTACGACATCCACTCCGTCGATAGTGCAAAGTTTGAAGCTCCTGTTCTTCGCGTCCAAAATGACGTTCACCATAGAACACATTTCTGACGGTGTAATGTAATCTGTGGAAATAAAAGTCACGCCTTTCTTGAGCCATTGCTGGAAAACTGTGTCGGTCTTTTGGATGCACGATTCGATACAGTCGCAGGCCATGAGCTTCAGCCGCTGTTCCAAATGTTGCCTGAACTCTTGCTCGGGCCATTGTAGACCAAATATGAAGGACTGCAGGGCATCCAATTTCCAAAACAAATCCTCCGAGGTGTTGCACCCTCCGTTCGCCTTCACCTCCCAACGCTCCCTTTCGAATCCCTTGACGATTCCCTGGACGATTGATGCTTCCATTAAATCCACGTAGCGCACAACCAGCGGTGCGAAAATTAGCATGAGGTGCTGGTGAAATCTGCCACCCTTCAGGTTGTCTGCGATTTGAACGTTGGCAAATTTGTGGATTGTTCGTGGATTATGTAAAAATACAAACAACAATTTTATTTCGGTTAATTTAAACCACTTGTTCTAATACAGTCAAATGATTTTACAGCAGCTCGTCTTTATTGAAATGAAAGCACCCTGTTGAAAATAGAAATGGTTCAATAGAGATGGTTCCACCCGCATCTATTTTTAGCACAGTGGTTTTCGTTAATGTACAGTAAATTGGTTTTCAAATAAGATTCACCAAACAATTATCATAACAAGGATATATATAAAAAAATTATTTGCTGTTACTCCAATTTTCAATTTTTACTTTTTTTTTTACTCGGATCAATTATTGAAACATTAGTTTTTGTAACCAGATCGTAATCAGTGACATGATTTTGGCACGCTTCCTAACTTTTATAATCAATTCTCAAACGCGAACTTAGCCGATGAACAGTTTCAAAACAATCAAACTTTTACTACAGAGAAATAAAAGTAATAGTCTTATTCGAATCTCATATCATATTTCTGCGGTGAAAATGATTGACTGTTGCCAACGACAGAGTATGTTAAAATGGTATGCTCACCGTCATTTCTAAGGTATTCATTTAAAATTTGGAAGAGTGGGAAGCTCTCCCAACTGTCGGGGGGTTGTTCGGCGAGTACCTTGTCCATGTCCGCGGCGAAGAGTCCCCAGAAGATCTCGGCATGCTCCACCAGGAGGTCGCTAAACCAGGCGAAAGCCTGCGGTGCGGTGTAGTAGGAGCGTAACGTGAAAATATTGGTTGACACACATATACGGTGGGCACATGTATTTCGACCCAGAGCGGTGGGAACGCCGCTCCGAGGATGAAGCCCTCGAGTGCTATATATGCGGAAGATGCTAAGATACTCTACTTTTTTTTTATTTCTCTTGTGATGAATCATACTTTGGAATGATGTGAAAAAACTTTCAAAATTTGGTGGCTAAATCGAGTTGTGTTCGTTCTAGTTCTATAACATTCTCAGCTGATATTTAACTGCAAATCATAAGATAGGTTTCAAGAGAAAGAGCAGAGGTGTGTAGAAGTTGAAAGAAAAATTGGATGCTGGTAGAGGTAATTGTTCGTGTCGACTGCTGTCTGTGAAATTATCGCGGAACTTTTTATAGCGTCTAGCAATCAGCTGTAATTGGTGATAAATAATCATCAATTGGGTGTTGAAGTTGCGTTAAACTGGTTAAACTAATCGAGGTATGAAATAAAATTTCACTCTCGGTTATTCTTCAAAGCTGTATAATAAATTCTGGAATATTTCAATCTTACAGGACTAATCAAATATCATCTACTTTCTAAAAAACGAATGTAAAATTATATTTCCTGTGAAATTAAAAGTATATTACAAAAACTAAACAATGATATTGTGTCTTGTTTGAATGCAATATCATGAATAGATTTCAGAATTTAATTGTAATTTTAGAGGAAATGTAATTTCACAATCATTTTTGTCTCTTTTATTCATTTATTTATTTATTTTTATTTTTTTTTCATTCAAACATTGTAACATTGCGTTAATTTAAAGATCAATTTTAATTGCCGAGCTTGCAATTCTAGCTAAGAAAATACTAAAAATCTAGCTACGCGAATGTAAATAAAAATGGCTATGTGATAATTTGTAGCGTTGCTATGTATGTAAGTTTCTAAGATTTTTGTCTACGGTCAAAGCGTATACTTGCGTGTCAATTACCTCGGATTTCCCCTTCGATAGCTGCAAATTATCATGAAATTACATTAAATATCAAATGAATCGAAAAGAAAAGTTGGAACTAAAAATTTGTAACTCTGAGAAGAAAGACAGAGAAACAAATATAATGTAACTGAAACTGTTAAATCGTAAGTTTCATCATCAGCTGAGAATGCCCTGTTTGTTTTTCGCTAAATTAACATTCCCGAAATTGTGGCGGCAAAACATGTTTCTCGCAAATCGACGAATCCAGTCCTTTCCAGGCCTTTTCCTCATTTCTTGACATATCTCGAGAGTTTCGCTTACGACGAACAAACAAAAACATCGAAAACAATTAACCAGATCAATACCTCGGAATAGTGCTCTTCGTTTTGTTGCAACAAATCTACGCAGATAGTACCAAGGTTGATAAGGTCTTCCATTTTTTTGCTCGGCGACACACAAACGTCCCCGTTCAAATCGTCCTGCAACTTCGCCTCCGAAGATAGCCGAGCGTAATTTATGTGCGCTGCGGTCTCGAGACAAGATTTGATCATGGCTCGGACCTCCTCGGCAAGCACTTGTGTGACTACATCCTTCATCAAAACTCGTTCCAAAAGGGACAGTGTTCCCTTCAGTGACCCTTCAGGACGTCCGAAAGGAAAACTATACCTATAAATCCAACGTAACAAAATGTTACCCTTGTTTGCTGATTAAATTTCTAACAACACTTAATGAGCAATAAGCTCTTCTTAATTACCTGAAATTGGTAATTTGGTGTTCCAATAATTTACGTAAACGTTCCTTAATTTCCATAAACTTTTCTTTCTCCTCGTATGTAATGGACCCGACTCCGTCCGGTCGATTTCCGTGAACGTGACTGGCACAAAACTCGAAGCTATAGTGAAGCAAGCTCGGATCGATCATTATACCCCGTTCCGCACGATCCAATAAATCACTTAAATAACACAGATGTCGAAAGCAACCTCTTACTCCATATCTGGACGTCACATGAAAATTGAAAAAGAATCGGGCGTGAGTCACTGGATGATTAGCACGTACACCAGCTGCTTGTTACATTTTCAACAACTATTATTTTACCTAGCGCAGTACTCCTCGAGGACAAATACTTGACCAGGCGAGAACCAACCCAAAGAAGCGTATGGGTCGTTAAGTCGATAATCCAACGTTAAACATTGCAGGAATTTAAACAAAGAGGCGTGATCAAATTTGCATGGATCCGCACTAATATAGTCCTCCATCCCATGCTTGCGGGCTCTATCAGCGTCCCCTTGAATTTTGCTTATCGTCGAATTTTTATCTGCTACAGAAACAGGCGGCGTTGGCTTGTGCGATTGGCCCGTCGCACGATACATGGCCATGACCCACAAGTGACATTCGTTTTCATCGTCCGAAGCGAAGACTATGTTGTCTCCCTCGCGAACGGCATTGAAGAAAAATCTGTATGATAATTTCATGGTCAGTTGAAGCTATATTGTTAGTTTAAACTTATTTTATAATGAAGATGTTGATCTTATTCCATCTTTTCTTTGCGATATAATTACCTGCCACCTTGTAGGTCCATACCAGCCATCAAATTCGCGGATACGGGCTCGATATAATCCACGGTGTATCCATCCAGCTGCATCATCTCCGATGGTTCGCTCTTCTTTTCTTTATACGAGCACATCGCGAAAGTATACTGCGACACCTGCACTAAAACGTAGTACCGCTTCTTCCATTTCTTCCATACAGATTTGCCAAGAGCATACAAGTGACCACAGTGTTTCATATTCGAAGGCTTCTCCATACGACAAGCTATCTTTATACGTAAATCCTGGTCGGGATTGTTTCTCGGGACTGTCATGCGGTGCCATTCTGGTACTTTACCGGTGAGAGGTGTAGGCTTCAAAATCACTTTCCCTAACTCTTTATCCTCCAACGCTAGCATACCCGGGTTCTCGGTGTAAAGGCGGACTTTGACAACGGGCAACGGATGCATTGTCGTGAAATCTCCCTGAGTGTCCCACCTGTTGATATCGGATTGGTTAAATAATTGTGTCATTCTAACGTGGCCATAGGCTGGCAATGATTGGAAATACTTGCATTGGTCTCGAGGCTTCGGCTTGATCAGTTTGCAATTTCTCCCCACCTTCGACTTCCATAGTACAATAAACGATTCGATTTGGTGCTAAGCTTTTGATACCTTTAACCTCCATGACAATGACCTCTAATGGAAAGGTCAGACCCACATCCATCTTTGTTAGTTGTGGGTCTGAATCAGCGGAGTCGCCCTCCAATTTTCCGAGGGAACACTGACTGCGGCAGCCTTTGCGGTCACGGGGACGCTTTAGCTTCTGCAGCCCATATTTACCGTCCATCGAACCTTTTGAAACCGGTAACGATTCCAAATTTCGCATAAGCAGGTTGATAGACGTTCTAAGCTCCTCTATGTAGAGCGACTCCATCTCTTTCAAAAGAAACTTTGGCATGAGTTTTCGGTTCTGAAACATTCAAGATTCAAACCAAGATGAGTAAATATTGTTTTTACACTCGCGCAATGCCATCTAAATTCTTCTTGACGTTACTGTAAAACGCTGAGACCGTGTTGCATCAACACGATTTCATTTTAATTCAATATACTAACACATTTATCCAGTGTCGTGGATCTGTGCTTTATTAAATCACCCACCATGATTCCTTCACTGTGCAATTTGACATTTTGCACACTAGTGAGCAAAACATTATTTTGCGCACCAGTGTGCAAAACATCGTGCGCCCTTGTATCAACTCTCATTGTTCACTCACCTTTTCCATTTCGTTGACTTTCTGCATGCGACCGTCCAGCTCCCTCCTGATGGCGGCAGCCTGTTCATCGGCTGAGTCCAACAAGAGGGCGTTGAACAGAAGCTGGTGCTCGAATTTTTTGACACCAAGGATTTGTTGAAACATATCGTACAACTGCTCCTTGGATAATATGAGCTCAGAATTCAAAGACTGCTGTTGCATCCTAGAAGGCCTTTTAGTTTCCTCATCCCCCGTACCTTTAAATATACAATCAAATTTGGCCAACCAGGACGTAAACACAGTTTCTTTGCTTAACCCATCCATCTCCGGGAGGCATCGAACACGCTTTTCGATATTGTTCTTGAATACCTCACGGAAGTCGTGTTGGGAACAAGCACCACTTTGCACCATTCGCACCACTCTCTCAGACTTGAGAAAGACATCGTAATAATTTTGAATTGCATTTTTGAAAGCCTCGTCCGCTATTATTTGCGTGTCGCCTTTTAAAAAACTCTGAAATAAAATAGAAGGACGAATTTTAGAATCACGCGTATCCTATTTTTGGCTAACTCAGCATTCGGTAGATGATTACTTGAAACCGAGAACATATCGTTTCCAATTGTTGCTTAGTGATTTTCATTTGTCTTCTCGTCATATCCGTAGGCTGTTTTGCGTTGAAAGGATAGGCGATGCATCGTGAAATGAAGACGTACAGTTGAATGCGCGTTTTTCGTTCTTCCTCTTCACGCTCTTGTTTGTCCTGAAAGACAGATGAAGGTTAAAAGTTACGTGACTAGAAATAATTTTTTTGCAAATATAAATTTTTCATTTTTAAAAAAGTGTTTTCTAAAGAACTTTCGAATTTTGAATATCATTTTGTTAGGCTCTTTGAATAAACGTTATAAAAATGATTTTATTTTTATTTTCGTTCACAAAATTGTACAGTAATAATAATACTTTTCATTGTTTCCCATCGTCGCAATATGTTCTGTGCGTTAGGAAATATTCTTTCAAGATTGATATTTATTGAATTGAAAAAAAAAAAAAAAAAATGTATAAGACATAGATGTCGAAACTTTTAACATAAAAATTCATAAGAAAACTTTCGATTCTTTTCTATTCGCTCAGTTTAGTTATTGACGAAATGCATACGACTCGTGTTTTATTCATTTAGATATTCTTATTCAACTGACTTTTTAAGACTTGCGAAGAAATTGATCCAAGTAAAAATGTGATTTTTATGCATTCGAATATACGATTTTTTTCTTCGTTCGTGTATTCAGAGTAATCGATTATTAAATGCTACGGGCGTGCAATAAATTAAACATTCTGCAAGTCACTAAAAAAATTTGTTTGAAAGATATTGAAAATACGATTGATAAAAGTTGATAATTATTACTGCACGTCATACGATTTTATTCTCCATTAACAATTGAAGAAGAAAAAGCTACACTGGAATGCCAATCGAACGACCAAAGAACCCCGATACAGTGACTACCCCGCTCTTCTTCCACCGACCAAATCACCTTGTCAATAAGGGATGTCGCCGTGCAGGATAAGAGATTAATTATTTAATTATAGAATTGCGGGCTAACTTGGATCGAGCATTCCATGCCCTCGACCTCGCCACTCGACCGAGTTTTCGTATGGAAATCTTACTTGCAATTCCGCTTCCGTCTTTTCACTGGCTATCGAGGGTGAGGGACTGTTGGGTCTTTGGGCGGATTTAGCGTAAGCCGTCGCATCCTGTGCGGCGCTCATCGAAGGCGACAGTGAATTCCTGGCACTGGACAGGTTCGGCACGTCAAGGCCAGCGGACGAACCCGCGAGGTCCGACTGCGAGGACAACGCGGCCGCCGCTTTGCCGTGCGACCCAACGGCCGCGGCCGCGGAGCCGGTGGAAAAGCCACCCGGCGAGCCGTGCATGCTCGGCCCGCCCGGGGAACCGCTCGCGCCACCACTCGCGACGGCAGCGACCCCTGAGCCCGGACCCGTGCCAACACTACTGCCATGGCGCTGGGAACCATGCGGACTCGCTCCACTGCCCCCACGGCCCCCGCCGCCACCGCCATGGTGAAAGCCCTGGTCCTCCTCACTTTCCTCCTCGGAGGAACTTGGGTCTATCATTGCTTAGACGCTGATGCCGCTGCCGCACTTACAGCCGACGACGACGACGATGATCCCAGCGCTGTCGTCGCCACTGTAAATTGCCTGTGGACAGAACGTTACACTTGCCGGTTATCATACCGAAGGCCAATTTACCGAAGGCAAATCAAGTAGGGAGGAGTTGAAAATTGGTATACCGAGAAACACAAATTTACTGCACGGAGAGACATTTTTTGTTAGAGTCAAAACAACTGGTAACAAAGACTAAGTAGACGAAGACTAGGCTGTCTCAAAGTTTTGTTGAACACTATGCCATCTGCAAATTTTACATGTATTTTTAAATAGGAAATTTTGTGATGGCATAATCTTCGACCAAAATTTGAGATAGCCTAGTCTTCGTCTGTAGTAAGTATTTTCAACTTATTTGCAAGTTGCTTTGGTCTAACAAGAAATTTCTCTTTTGTGTATATTCTTGAAATTACCAACATTTATCAGTAAACGACAATTAAATTTGATAAAATTTTCTACATCTAAAAGCGATGGTAATTCTTATTGAATAATTTTACAAGGAAAAGCATGAATATAGTCATCTTTCAGGATATACGATTTTTATTTCCAATTGAAATGTATGTTGTAGAATTATATTTTATTAATTAATTTGATTAATCACGTTATTTACTCCCTCCTAGCGGAAGCAACAGGGTCGTTTTGTTCTCTCGGGAGGAAAAGCTTATTTTCTGTCCTAGAGGTTTTTAATTCCATGCGGGAGTAAAATGATTCTTTGCTCCTCGTCTTTGAGTGAAACTGCATTTCTTTCTCGCACTTGTGACATGGAATATCGCATGCACCGAGGGAGGAAAGTTGTTCTTTATTCCCTTGATGCATAATATAGTACTGATTTTGTATTTTAGATTTGTATTTATTCTTTTAACGTAAAAAACTTGAGATTGTTTTGGAATGTACTAATTTATCCTCTTTTGCAGTGTGCATTCACTTTACACCAATGTAATAAAAGTTGATAAATTATTTGATTGCTGCAGCTTTGACTTGCTCTTGATAATTTACTATTAAAGATCGGTCACTTATTCTCTAGTTGAAATCAGTTTCATTTTATTGCAAGCTAGTATATATACGCGGCAATTTTCACAGCGACAGTGCGACGCGAATCGCTTTTAATAATCTAGATTCGCTTTTTATTGCTCTTTTACATAAAAGTGTCGTATTAAATTATTACCTCAACAATTTTGGCACTATTTTCACATTTCATCTTTATTTCATTTCAAAATGGACCATCGAGAAAGTTTATTCAAATCTTTACTTCTCTACATGAATAGACTACATTATTAACGATGTGAAATGAATGTTCATTTTTCATATTCAACTATTAGTCCTTTTCGTCTGTAAGCTATAGATTTACTATAATCATCTTAGAAATCAATACACCGATGCAATTTTCAACGACTTTTCCTCTCGTCTTCCTTCGTTTTTCCGGGTTTTGTTTGAGAAACATTTTGTCGAAGCGCGATTAGCTGCTAATATCGTCGCTGTTTCGCTCCGTAATATATTACTTGTATTAATGAAAGAACGGAAAATAATAATTAAAAAAGGGGGAGGGGTGCAGAAAAAGTCGTTATCGTGAGTTTCGTAAAGCAACCGAGCCTGCTTAAAAGCAAAGTCAACCGCCGTCCTAGAAAACTACGTTATTCTATACTCCATTCAATTAACTTAATTACATCGCAAATTTGCATGCAATTTACAACATATTATTAGAGTCGTTTTTTTTTTCTTTCCTTTTTTTTCACTAGAATTTTCAGGTCAAGATTTTGCTCCGCTCCTATTGATTCGGGGTAACAATATTTTTTTCCATTATCAAATCGCCAACTTCTGAAACACAATTTCCGTTGGCGGTGCGTTTGCTGCAATTCAGGCTCTTGCAATTAAGATGAAATTGTATCGATATATTAACAAGTATACAATGTACTTTTGACGTTATTGCATTACCTTCGAGGCTTCTCTGCCGTGATAAATATTAACGTGTTAGTAACAGATAAAGTACATTCCCCGGGGAACGAAATTACCTATAAGTATTAAAATCGACGTCCATTGTCTATTCTCTTACTTTAATAATGTAAAGTGAACGGTGGAATCATCTATTTTGTCGCTATTCGAATTGCTCCATTTTGTTACGTCCACTCACAATGAATAGTAGTTCATGAAACTTTGCAAAGTAGAGTTGCATGCAATTATATTTCACGCAAAAGTAATTGTTTAAAAATTTAGGTGTGAAGTATGCCTTAAAAGACTGAAATTATAACATTTTTTTAACACTCATTGAAATGTGTAAAAAGTTTGCCACGTTTATTTACAAGAAAATTCTAATTTCGTTCAATTTTCAATTGCAAAAGCTATATTTCCAAGGAAGGAAGTAAATAAAAAAATTATTTCATTTTTTACCGTACTGATATAAATTTAATATAAATTCAATTTGAGTTCGTTTCGTTTTAATTCATTGTAAATAAACGTTGCAAACTTTTTATTTATCAACTTATATATATTGTTTTAATTATTATTATTATTATTATATCAGTTAATGTTTTATTTTTCAACTATTGTTATACTATTAAATACGAATATTCTCGAAAATAAATTACATTCTCCTTTGTAAATTTTATCGCAAACGAATTCTCCTTAAAATCTAATCGTTTGCTTTTACTGTTACTAAAGACAAACTGTCAAGAAAAAGTTATCGTATAAGGGGTGACCACTCATGCGAAAATCAAATGCAATTTGCTGTTACAATAAAAGGAGGGCAAAACCATTGGATACCGTTCCTTATTGCGTCTCAGAAACGCAAACATTGAGGAATAAGTATTTATCAATAAACGAATCTCCTTTATTGAAACTTTTTAAAATCACGCAAATGGTTTCTACATGCGTCAACAATGGTTCTATTGTATTGCGGATGTATTAAAAATATATATCATACAAATGTATTTTTATTATCATTCATTTAGATGGCGTTTTAAAATTAATTAAATTTTCATTCTAACTACGTGAATTTAATATAAATAATTTTTTATCAATTTTTTCTTATTTGATTTTTTTTCAACGAAAAATCTTAGTTTTTATAATTATTTTTATTTTCGAAATCCAACTCACCTACTGTTTGTCTGTCGCCGCAAAGATCTTCCCCTCGATACGGTTAATGATGCCTTGTCACCGCGAAGTCAACGCGATGAGGTGCCGTCACTATCTGCTGCTCACTCTCACAACTTGAGTCCGTCTTTTGATCCACTGAATTTCGGTACAGCCGCCGTCGCTGTGGTTGCGCTCACTACACCTCTGCGTAAAAAAGACAGAAACTCGTTGTTAATTCACCCCCAAGTCTCACTCGAATCACTCGAAATCATACCCCGAAAGCGTCCTAAACGATTCCCCATTGGCTCATCAGTGCACCAATCAATAACACTGCCACATTTCCACGCGTGATATTTTTGAGGAACACGTTTATACCAGTTAAATGATTTTACTTTGCTATGAGTTGGAATTGAATTTCTAGCTAACCGTGGGAACTAATTAATGGTAATTTTATTTTATCAAGGAAATTTTGAATCACTTTTAAACGTTGTAAAAATAAAATTATAATTTTCGTATGTTCTTTTTATTCAAAAATTGTTTGAAATTGCACCGAGAATTTGTTATAATCTGAAATTAATAATACTTTGTTCTTGAGTATAAATTTACGAATTTATGTACTAATGATTAATTGAAAAATATCTATTTTTATTTTGTCTAAATTTGAATCAAATGTGTAAAGCAAATTAATTATTATTGTTTTTGAATATTTTAAAGCATATTTGGAACAGGTTTTCATAATTGAATTGAATTAATTATTCATTTAATAACTATTTAATTTAATTATTGAAAATTTAACCTGGCGTTTGGAAGAAATACAATCGACGATTTGATACATTGGAATTGATTTGTTACATTCAAATTTGTTTCGAACAAATAAAATGACATTTCAACGATGATGTATCATTCTTACCAAAGTTGTAACACATTTTATAAGAAATTTTAAATAAAACTTCTAAAAATTATAATTTTTTTTTTTTTTCAATATCGATTATTAAATTTAATATTTATTATCATTAATAATAATATCTACAAATAAAAAAACCTCAATTTTGTTTAAAAATGAAATTATAAAATAATAATCTATCGTTTACTCAATTCACAAATTGCACAACTCAGCAACTGTTAACTTTTACTTTCCTACATTCACACACTGAAAAAATAATTACAGTCAATTATGTTTTTAATTTCTGTCAGCATCGTCTTGAAAGGACACTGTTATTCTTGTTCCAAAATTTCAATTTTGATTGAAAATAAACATTGCTGAATCAAAATTTAAATTCTGCATCAAAAAGATTGCGAAGAGTTTAAATCAACGTTCGATTGAAAATTTCCATTTTCAACTCCCATAATATAAAACATCCAATTTCACAAAAGAAAAAAAGAAAACTTTTCAAGGAAACTTAAAATAGAAATAGAACGAATGCTCGAGTTGTATTAAAACTTTTCTTTCAGTTGTCCCTCAGAGATAACGCTTCCGGCGAAAACAGGAAAATCTGCTACGTCTTTTTTTCAGTGTAAAATGTATCATTTATTATCCATCACATTCCACCAAATTGATATAGCTATCGCCGGAATGACCATCCTTAATTCCACTGTGAATCGTTCATCAGATTCTTATTATTCTTATTCTTATTATTCTTATTATCTTATATTCTTCTCGAAGTATTATTTTACAAGGCAATAATTTGTCCCATTTATATTCTATTCTAAATTACATTTGAATCAACTTTACTACATCTACATTTTTACCATGTAATATGACATCCTATCCTGTCATAAAAATTCGATCGAATTTAAACAAAATATTCTTAGATTAAAGTACAATCACATTTGGGATTGTAAATTAATCTATTTTGCAATATTTATACATCATTTTAACATAAACCATCACAAATTAAGCTTATATTATTATGAAACCTGTAAAAAAATTTTATTTTGATGTCGCAAGATAGTATACAAGATACTACCGTGTTACTCTATAAAAAATAAACATTGTTTAAATAACAGAGCCGTTTGTTTTTAAAAAGTAACACGGCAAAGATATTTTTATTCCAAAACGTATCTGTACTCATTAAATCTTTAAGAATGTTTTCAACACAAGAAAGATTTGTTACAAATATAAAAAAACCTGTTACAAATTAAACTTTAAATTTATTGTGAATTTTAAATTTTTTAGAAAAACTTCCATAAGTATAGTTGGATTTTAATGTTTATACTTGGACAGTTTTCAAAGGTATGTTATTAATTCTTTTCTTTCAATTTCTCTATCTTATAACACTTATAATTGATCATTAATTACACGATGGAATTAAATTTTTCTCTCAAATTGACATAACATCCTTAAAGACGGGTTCGTAATCAAGTGATCCAATTTACGGAGCTGGACAACTCGCGAGGCGCTGCGCGCAAGTCGATAAGGAAGTATCACGGCAATCGGAATGTCAAACGAGGGGACTCTCTTCTCCAGAGGACAAAAAGCCCGACGTGACATTGCGAGCGCGGCGTCGTCATCGCGGTGCCTTCCCCGGGCCCCGGCCCCCCTCGGAAGGTGCTGTCCTCGTCGCGCGCTCGCCTCGTCAGTGGAATTCTTCTCATGACACATTATTGATCTAGCCACGAGTCATTTCAAAACTCGTCATTGCTCTGACGACCGTCACACATGTTTGGGTGTGGTGCTGGAAAAGCCGTTGCAACCACCATGATCGCGCGACCGCAACAGCCACTCGAAGAATCAAACGCATTCGCCATTAACTATCGATCCGCGCGACGGGAACCTTTGCGGACCTTTGACGTTAGAACGGGCAAGCCACTCGGTTCGATAAACCGGACTCCTGAATACCCGCAGGCCTTCTACTGACCTTGATCCCCAAATTTCAACAGTTCCTCCCGAAAAAACCCCAGTAGTCGAGCTCAATTTCTCCCAGACCACCCCGTGCATCTGTTGCACGAGGACCAGACGAGGACAAACAGGATGACAGTGAATACGTTCCACGATTCACTCTTTCTACCCTTCTCGATAGACTAACCTTGTTGGATAACCATAGAGTATACCCTAGAAGAGGATTTATCTTATAACTGCCGTATCTCTCCAACCATATCCTTCACTGGTTTGACTAAATATTGGTCTTTCTCCTGATATTCCCCCTTAACGACAGAAGAAGCTAGACCTACCCAAGAAAATTAACGAAGAGTATGACACACCCAACCAGGTCTACGTTAGGTCTAGATGATGACCCTCTAGAAGATGGTAACCATCCACCTACCTCCGAGCTCAGACTTGAGTTCTTCGATCTTAAAGTTAAAAACTTTGACGGAAGAACCAGATTGCAATATATCAGTCGATACTTTCGACACCCAGGTATCGGGTCTGATAACTGTAATTAGGGTCGAGTGACCGGGTGCCATCACTGACCTCCACCTTTCGTCTTCAGTCGCGGCTCCGCTGGTGGCTCCAGCTGCTCCGATGGCCCATCGGGGTTGGCTCTGCGCCTCGCGACTCAAAACAGGATCGCCCTGGCGAACGGGGTCATCGCTGCAACGTCGGCACGACCGCGAACCAAGGGAACTCGGACTGGCTGGCTCTCCGCTCGCGCTCGTTCCCGATGCGCCGTTCGCGTTTACTTTCCACCGTGCCGCGCCGTTGGCTCTACTGTCGTCGCCAAGAGGGGGAGTCTCGGGCGTAAGCAGCAGCGATACTCCCGGAGTGGGGGTGGCAGGTTCACGCGCGGCTACGGCAGCGCCGCGTGCTCCAAAAGGGGTGGGGGGTCTGGTCAATGAGAGAAAGCAACGATACTTATCATTCGGCTTTCGGGGCTCGCTTTTAGGCTGATGGATTAAACCGCGCTCGGCCGGACGCGTTATTAAACTGCTTTATTGCCGAGCTTTTAAAATCCCTCGCGACTAATCCGGGTAATGATGTCGGTCGTCGATACTCGTCTTCGCAAATGCATTCAGCGCGCCTGACGAAATGCATCGCTTTAATTTTATTTTCGTTTAGCGTATTTTCGTTTCGCTTTGTCTCTTCTGACGCTTTTGTGGGAAAGGTCGCGTTGCGGAAAGTGGTCGGCTTTCTTTCATGCGATCGCACGATGCCATTAAAGCAAGTGGTACAATGTCGACGCGCTCGTCGGGGGTCAAAATCATAGGCCGTTTTTACCTTTGAAGGGAAAAGAAGGATTTTTATTACAAGTCAAACGTTATCGTAACGTTTTTACAACTATTACAACGTTCGTTATTTATATGTTTTATTTTCTTGCTTTTTTTTTCTTTTTGTTTTTTATATACTTTGTTCATGTGGGAGAATGCAAAAACGATAAAGTGGAGTTGCTAATAGGATATTTTGCATCAAGGGAGTTGAAAATGAAAATTTGCATTCGAGTGAGAAGTTTGCACGTGGTGAGGATTTCCTTTTCAATCCCCACGGGGCAAAGGATGTTTTTCGTTACAAGCGCGAGAAAACGACACTTTTCCCAAATACCCTTGGGAGCAAAATGTCGCTATTCTTGCAGAAGCGACGAATAGTGTTATAAACAGCGGAGAATGTTATTTAAATAATAACAGTTATTGTTATAATTGAATGATGATAAAATTTGAAGAAGGTTTAAAATATACATTTGAAATATTGATTAGAGCAACTTTGCTAAAACTTTTCCTTTACTTTTTTTATGTACATTAATGCTACTTTTTGCTCGCAAAGCAAAATTTGCCGCGTTTGTGACGCGGTGATACAGCGGTTATTAATTTGACGTGAAGCAACGAAATTAATGACGTTAAAATAGCTTATCAGTAAAATTTAATTATTATTCCGGATTAATTATTTCAATACAAATTTTATTTGATAATAGAATAATATATTAACGAAAACGAATTACCTTAATTATCTTCTTATCAGGATCTAAACAATACTTTTTTTTGTTTACTTTCAATTAACATGACGTTAATTGAAAGTAAGCAAGTTTACAAAGTAAATTCATTAAAAACGATCTTTCAGCAGTATCAGACGTTAAACAGCGAAAAATACGGCACGATTTATAGAACATAATTAATCAGCTGTTCTGGCACAGCTTCCCACCTTTTTTTTTTTTCTTTTTACATTTAAAATTTGCCTCTAGTAGCTGTTTATGCACTTTGGTAAACAAATGAATAAGGAATAATTTCTACAAACGTTTCGCCCCGACTTTTATTCGCATACATTTTTACACGGATCTCGCTTTTTCCAGATCAGTAGCAGAATCCGGGGCGAATTAAGTGACAAAGGTAAGTGAAGTCCATTTTAACATCTTCCGCTCGCTACTTTAAAAGCTTTTCATGTCGAAATCTCTTAAAGATTTTTAATGCTGAATTATTTCGCAGCAAAATTAGAGGATATTCAAGAGAAATTTATATTTTTTAAATCAACCGGCATTTTTAACACAGTTGATAATTCATTGAAATTAAAGTAACATTCACATTTTACGAAATTCATTTTAATTGCACAGTTTATAAACTCGGAGAACAATTTTCAATTTCCCAAAAGGGATTTTTCTTCGCGATTACCAGAGTATTAATTTTTGTTAATTTTTATTAAACACCTTAACACGATATGGTTCTATTGGATTAATTGTCGTAATTCACAATGTAACATATTTGAATTAAAAAATATAAATTTGTATTAAAAATAAACAATTCGCAATTGCAGATAATAACAAATTACAAGTTGGTAATTCATGATTAATAATTACAGTTGTAAATACTTCCAATTATCTATAATCATCATTATTTTATTTCCAAATCGTCAGTGATTTGGAGAAAATGGGACCATGAATTCAGTTTATCGTCAATTTCACCAGTGCGAGAATATATTTTAAAATTATTTTGTTTCCGTAACTTAATCCCAAGCGAATTAATACGTGATAATGCCGTAAAAACAAAACAACGAATTATAATAAATCAATTTCGCGCGCCGGTTTTTTGCGGCAATAATTTTCCAATAAATTCGGTCGGTATTTCAACAAAGATAGTTGACCGAAGAAACATGATAACTCTTTAGTTTACAAATATAAAAAGTTTCGAAAGAAAATATTTAACAAATTCACAGCGCGATAAATATTTGAATTTCGGAAAATCAACATCAACGTCGTAAGTAAACATTAATTTTCAAGCTGGCAAATAATTCCGAAACGCTAAATTAACGAGCGGCGGCTTTTTTTACGCAGACAATTTTCTCACATGGTATCGTAAAACAGGGTTACGTCAATCCTGCGAGGGAGCAACTTTGTACTCCGTGTACAAGCATTTTACGTGGGCGTATTTATTTTGCAATATACGGACTTTGATGTGAAAAAATCGTCGGAAAGTGCATCGTACTGCTTTTCATATGCAAATTAATGTCCTTTTATTGACACTGCGGCGCGCACAAATTGAATGCATATTACATTATTTTTAGCTCGATATTACACGAAAAAAATACATTTAGAAATGCGATGTATATCTAAAAAAAAAAAAAAAAAAACTTAAATCAAAAGAAAATAATACACACTTTTTCGCTACTCATTGCAAATCGCGAAAAAAAAAAGTGACAGCGAATTTCGTCCGAAATTTTTTCGAGATCCAAATTTACCAGTTAAAAAAACGCTGCAAACTTTATGCACGTCAGCTAATTTATAATCAATGTCGACTAATTGGACTAAAAAACAGAAGAAAATGCCTAAAAAATTGTGAAAAGTATTGCAAAGTGGAAACGACGTTTTTACGCTGGTTCACCAAAACTTGCAACGTGCGAACGAAAAATTCATCAAAAGTTTTCCGGGATTCTGTGCATATAGATAGTCGGACAAGTGGAAGAGCGAGAAGACAGTTGAATCCAGCGTGGCGTGGGACGTCACGTTGGAAAAAGATGAATTTCGCCGCGAGCTGCGAGCGCGGCGTGGACGCTGCGGAAAAGATGGGTAAAGGCTAGAAAGATAGCTGGAGTAGGTGGACGAGCGCCGACGAAGGGACGTCGCGAGGGTGGGGGGTGGCTACCCTCGTCTCACCCTCGCTTTATCTGTATACAGGGTGAGTCAAAATAAGGTACTTTCCTTTAAATGCCAGGTAGCCGATAAAAAACGGAACTGAAAACCGTTTGTCCGAAGGAATTTCGTTCAGCGGTTCAAAAGATATTGCGTCTCAAAGTTTGAATGCAGTTTAAATGCCAACAATGACAAGTGCAATAATGCAGTAAACAAACTGACTGACAGTTAACCTAATAGCAGTTAAAACATTAGTCTTCTAACGCAACCTTAATAATAAAATTATAAATCATACAAGAAAAAGCTTCTTATCTACTTTGAAAAGATTTGTGTATCACAAAAAGATGTATATGTTTGCTAAAAAAGCTAAAAGCTGAAAAAAATAAATATTTGCAACTTACATCTTTAATTCTCGAAAGAAAACAAGCAGGCTGATGTTTTCTACAAGGTCATCATGACGAAAGTCAAACAAATCAGCATTTTGTTGGGATTTAAATAATTTCATAAATACATAAGTACAAAAGTAACATGACAGCTAACCTCAATTTTCACATTTAATGTTCACTCTCCCAAACAGTTGAAAACTACAATGCTTCATATATGCTTCATTATGCACCGGGTTACTGCAACATATTATTCCAATTACAATCAAGTTTTTTTTGTACACATTAAATGTGCGAATAACGCCCCCGCATATTTGATCAAAAAGCATAATAAGATGAAATATGCAAAAACGAATTGTATCACACCAAATTCGGCGTATTATGCTTTATTCTGTTCGAATTATAATCTAGATTATCTTCGGACTTTTCGAACTTGCGGATCAT
>JABFOV010002853.1:0-18309 GCA_022817685.1 Aradophagus sp. ZL-2020 | reverse complement strand
AACAGGAAATTTGACCAGACCGTTGAATTGCCGAAACGAAATTTCGGGCCATCGAGTATCAATTAGGTTGAGTCAATTCAATTATCTGGTCAGCGTCGAACTTGAAATTGTTACACTTTGTCTTGTTCCTCAGTTTGGAGTAACGATCCGCGATGGTCGCGCGATAATGATTCTGCGAAGCTGCTTCGCTTCAAACTTCGCAGCACTCGTGATTCTTCCGTCTTATAATTTTATATGATATTTCAACAAATGCTTGGTTGACTCCTCCGTGTTATGGATGGCCTTTGAATATTAGCTAGCCTGCCACTGAAACTTACTCTGCATTATCCATTTCTGTCCCATGACCTGCGGATCGCATTTCGCCAAAACAGGCTGGGTGGCCTCCGATGGCCGTGGCTTTGCTAGACAGTAGCCGGTGTTCGAATGCTTTATCATCTTCGTCTGAAATAAAACGTTTCAATTGTTTTTAATGTTTATTCTTATTAATAATATTATGTAATGACAGATATATATTTATATAAATGATGTAAAATTAAGATTGCATTTTAAATGCTAACCAATGTTGTTTCAGATTTGAAATTTCATTGACTTTAAAATGTATCAATCAACTTAAAGTCTTTGTATGAAACATCAAATGTGTGTTACATCGAATACGCATTAAATTAGATTGGATCTCTAATCAAGTATAAATGTTTGTTGGACCAATCACAAGTCATTTCGTGTGTGTATCAACCTGAATGTGGGTCGTACCAAATGTTTGTTACATCAAATCAAATTTGAATTATATCCAATGTATACCGTATCAGATGTGTGTCGCGTCAAATGTAAGTTGTATCAAATGTATGACGTATCGAATGTGTTTAATATTAAACACACGTGCCCCGTTTTAGTGTTCAACAAGTTTTTTTTTCTTTTTCTATTACAAGTTTGCGTTGTCAAACTTTACACTCACACTGCTTTCTGTTTTATGTTTGAAAAAAGACGTTTTATTGAAAGAATCTACTGATTAATCTCAAGCAAAGACTGGCTTGTAAAAATATTGATTGCTATTGGGTCCTACAACGACGACAGTTTTTGGTTTAAAAGTGTGATCGTTTACTCGTCGATTTTATTTTAATAATTCATAACACTTTTAATATTGAAAATAATAAAAGTAAAATTTCTTATTATATCATGGATTTTGAAGTTATTAACATGATATAAAATTTGAGCATTTTATTGTCAGAATATTATAATGAAATGTACTGTCTATTGTTTAAATGGTGAAAAGTATTGATTATTTGCATCTACTACAGATATAAACGCTGGCATTTTTTAATTTGAAAAAATTGGTAAACATTAATTTTTTTCATTTTTTTTTTGTTTATTTTTGTAAGATAAAATTTGTTAGATGTTTAGAACGTAGGCTTTAAAACAAGTTTTCATGTAATTTTATGAAGCGTTAATTGCAAAAATACCTTTTTATATCGTGTAACATCAAAAGTAAATTAAATAGTGTTCTTAAAAGCATACTCAAGGCGTTACTTTATATAACGTAATGCTTTATCATTATCCATACAAAAAGAAATGAAACATTATCTTTATTGCAGTGAAACTATACAACGACCACAACATTTTTATTTTATTTGACTTGATTGAAATATTATTGATTCTGATGGATTACGGAACTCTATGAATGACGATAAATTGACCATTTTTGATGAATGTAAAAAAGTCTTTTCATGGATATTGTACATATAACTATTAATATGCATGGAAAGATGAATACAATAAATTGTGAAATTTTATTTTAGGAGTAAAGAAAATTTGTAATAAAATACTCATTTACAAAATTAGATAATATTAAAAATTTTAAAATTAAAATAATGTAGGATTAATTTCAAATTTAATGATAAATTTGATGGTATTACTACACAAATAGCATCACAAATCATTATAATTCATTAAAAATTAATCAAACTTCCATCCATTAACATTAATATTTAAATACATGAAATTTAAGTAATACTTCAAAGAGATTGTAATGTCACCTATTTATTCTAATGGTCGTTATTTTAATAGACTTCCAGTACTTATATCATGTTTCATAATATTTTTAACAGTGTACATTTGGCGATAAATTTAATTTTTGTTACATCTTATAAAATACAAGTTCGTGAATAAATTTTTTTAATTGGTATAATATCTGTTCGTTTTCTTTAACATTATAATATTTTAATGATTTTTATAAAGTAATTTACATTTGAAGATCAAGATTTTAAAATTTCTTTTGAATTATTTAAAATAAATGACTAGAAATAATTATTTATATATCGTCATATTTTAGGTGGTATACATAAAATATCTGAAAAAGCAACGAGTTGTGAGAAATCGATATGTAAAATTAATTTCACTTTTAATAATCGATCACATTCTTTATGTAAATTCATATATTAATAAATTTTATCTTACGAAATAAATGAAGCTTGATCATAGTGTGTGCTTCATTGAAACTTAATTTGTGATAGAGAAACTACAGAGATGCGCAGTAACCAGCGCGCATTTCCGTTTACTATTCTATAACTTTGAGTATTATTTTTTAATAATTGAAATAATTCATGATAAATGATCGATTGACTGAATTAAAGATGATTGATGATTAATTGATGATTGATTCATGATTGGTATATATTAAATTTTCAGTTTAAAATAATCCAAAATCGAGTTGTAAATTAAGATACCATTTTTTCCAAATTAAAGAAAACAGCAAAAGTTATCAATAAAAATGTTATCAATAAAAATGTTGAATAGTGAAAAACTCGCGAACGCGTATTTCGTGCGCCATTTTCGCGATATGACGAATCATGGCTGGGAACGAGGGCATGGTACTTTTTCGGGGGATGAAAACGTATGTGCAAACATTACCTCCTCGTTGTAAACCCAGGCTTGATTTCCGCCCATCCCGTGGCAGCGCACAATTTTCACAGGACCGTGCGGATTTGCTGCGTCAAGGCACAAGTCGTCCGACATTATCTGCTGCCTTTTAGTATAAGCGAACACCTGGAAAAGTAAGCGCGCATTTAGAATTGGCAAGTGCGTATTTTATTTAACGTTTCTTCAATTTGAAGGCACCGCGCCGAGCCGCGCGTTTTCGCTTGGAATGTATATTTGCCGAAGAGTAAATATCTGAAAACGTCGGGGAAAAGGAAAACGAAGCTGAGCAATGATTCATTATTAAAGGTCCAATTTCGTTTGATCTTCGCAATGGCCCCAAGTGATTTGCATTAATACGATGCGTAGACTCCACGTGTAATCAGATACAATTATGTATGTAGTAACGACGTTAATATACGCGTTCATGCGAACCCGTGACTTGCAGCCATAAATTTTCATTAAATTAGAATGCGCCCATGGTAACGATTATAATACGTGATTTTGTAAGATCGGATGCCGTGATCGTTATTGTTATTGTCGATAACGTTGTTACCAAGTTCAACAGCACGAACATGATATGTCTCGCAATAATTTTGTTTGGCGGGCTTTTCGCGACCGATGACGGTACATTTGGAATATGCCAAAGAAGAAGGGTTATCGATGAAAAGTGTTTACAGTTAATTAAAACTTTTATGGTTACGCTTGGTTAATTAGCTTCTGAGAATCACGACTTTCGTGGAATATCGTACGTCAGGCACGAAGGGATTTGAATTTAACACGAATATTTACTATGGGTATGGAAACGTGTTAGAAAGATGTCTTTCTCAATTTTTTTTTTTTGACAAATTCCAATTAGAAAGAAATCCCTGGAAGAAGTTTTCGAAAATTTGTTCGAAGAACAAAACTTGTTGGAAGTGGAAAGATATTTTTAAAACAAAAATTTCTTGGAAGAATACGCGATCACAGTATTACAATAAAGTTTTCCATACTCTTTATTTTTCAGTCAATTTATGTTAATTATAATATATTTAATTTAATGTATTGTTTCAATGTGAAATCAGCATTGATTAAGTACAGTAGCTTGGTATTGAATCGACATTGGTAAACCGGATATTTATGTATCGAATCAATATCAATAGACTGTCGATTATGTGTAATTTTTTTGTGAATTTGTACATCATAAAAGTAACCCACTTATCATAAGAATGATATTTTAATAGTAAATAATTTCTTATGAATGTATATTCATAAATAAGATTATTAGAATTATTAATTAATAAATTCATGCAATAATTATGCAAGTTTAACTTATTTTCCAACTAACGTTAAAAATGTAATAATTTCAGATAATATCCGATTCAAGGTCACCTATGGATTGCGCTATTGATCCCCGTTTCCGTGACGTAACGCTTACCTGATTGCCGCCAAGTCCGTGGCAATAGCTGATGCCGACGACCTCGCCGGCTTTGCGGCCCATCGTGTCCAGGCAGTTGCGCGACTCGACGTTCTTCACGTCGCCCAGGTAATAATAATCTAGCGGCATCGGCGACTCCGGGTAGATGTTTTCCAGGTACCAGCGGAAGCTTTTGCACTTGAGACGCTCGCGCAATTTTTTCCGCTCGGTCACGTCCCCCACGTCGACGCTGCGGGCGCCTGAAAGAGCACGGAACAGCGTCAGTAGTGCGGCCTTGTTTTTCGCCTTACGTCATTTCCGTCTCCAAGCCTTCTTCCACTTGCTTGCTCGCTTTTCTTTCACTTGCGTGCAGGTGTATACGTTTGTTTTGCGATGCAGTGCAATCTAACAACGAGCGCTGTGGTGCTCCAAACGCCAAGGGTAAACATTCAAGTGTGTTTGAAGGAAATCAATTATGCCGAATTAAGCCGACGTCATTATATTTTCTGTTATCCGATTTGTTTACTATTGCTTTCTTCACTCTTTCATGGGATTTACACGTATCGTGAAGTCGACGCCCCAGACGAAGACTAGGCTATCTTAAATTTTGGTCGAAGACTATGCCATCTCAGTTTAAAAATACATGTAAAATTTTGAGATGGCACAGTCTTCGAAAAAAATTTAAGATGGTTTAGTCTTCGTCTTGGGCGTCGAAGTATACTTTCTTAAAGTGATTGCTCGGATACTTTTATTTACAAAAAAAGATTTCGCGTGTCCAGGTCGAAGACCATGACATCTCAAAATGTTGTGTGTTTTTTGAACGGGAAATTTTGAGACGTCGAAACAAATTTTTGAGACGTCATAATCTTCGTCTGGGGTATCGGATCATCATTCATTTTATAATAAAATGGATCTAACGATTGAATTGTTAGTTGAAAGAATTGCTGGATCCAGTTTCATATTAATTGAATAATAATAAATCGCTACGTAATTGAAATGGTGTTTGTTAATAAATGTATCTGAATAATTATTTTAAGGCGGTTTTGTGCCCCAAATGAAACTCCATTGATATTTGATATACATAATTGATATTTATTTGTCAGTTCAATTATATCCAGCAATTTAAATAAAATAGGAAAATAGCTACCCGGAGGAAAAACATGTATTGCTTGTTATTTAACTGTTTAATTAAGATGACGATTATTCAAGTAGCAGGTTTCTCAAGGTTATTGTTCTCTTGTAAAATAAAATAAATTCATTTTGAAATTTGGAATTTTCCAAATTCATTGAAATATAATAAATTAATGCGGACGAGACTGGAAAACAAATAAGTAATACTTATAATGTTGTTACCATTGGTCGTTAAATATACATTACAAATTTTGATCGAAGCAATGATGACCGAATTCTTTGTAAATATTACAATGAAACGGAGATCTAAAATTATTAATTTAATTGTTAGATACTTGAATAATAGAATATTATTTCAGTTATCTTTTTTCCTTAACGCACACAAAGAAAAATAAACATTGAACTTTTCCATTAAATTTTAGAAAACGCGTGCTACAAGATCAAACACGAATGTATTTAAACTAAAAATTTGAAAGAAAGTACAGAAATTTAATTCTCCCACTAATTTGGAGAATTTCGCAGTATAAATACTAGAAAATATTGCCTTATAAAACACGTTTTCTCAAATTCAGGGGAAAAATTCACTGTACATTTTTCTCAGTGCAGACGTGAGTAACCAAGAACGCCACAGAGTTAAAATATGGCACATAAATATTCCACTTTTAGTCAGTACAATACATTTGTAAGCATTTCTTCTCGCGGCACATGTTTCTAAAATGAAGTGGATAAAAAAAAGAGCGAAAAAGAATTAATAAGTAATAAAGCGTCAAAAAAGAAAAGAAGAAAAAAAAAGAGGACAGTGGCAAGTGTGTCAAGCGATGATGAGACGTGAGGACGTTCGATTTGAGTTCGCAAGTACGTGTAACGGGTATCTGATAAAAGCGGGGAAAAAAGAGTCGGAGTGAGACAGGCGGACAGAGCAAGGCAAAGAGTAGACCAAGAACTACCAGGAGGTTGACATGCCGAGTCGGTCGTGCAGATTCGCAGGGATTCGTGCGGCTACGTGCGGATGATGCTAGGCAGTCTGTCATTCATTATTTCCGATTTTATCGAGAACACACAGAGTTCTACGTTCTAACGGGTTTTTACATTAAACGGACGTGCTTTTTCACCTCTTTCCTTTTTTACACGCGTGTTTTATCACTGTCATTTATTTTCTTTTTATTTCATTCTTTATATTCGCGTTCAACTGTTACACTCCCTGCCTCATTTTCTTTTTTTTTGTGTGTGTGTTTCTATTTCTTTACACTAAATCCATACATTATTCACATCTCTGTGATGGGTCAGGTTTGATTAACAAAAAAGCGGCATTATTTGACTAACAATACACATGAACAATTTCGCACGAATTAATGTTTTGCTGCGAAAATTAAGGATGGAATTTGTATACAGTTCAACCTCTGTCATTGCAATCTCTTTCGTCGCAATGTGCATTTTAGTCGACACAACGAGAATTTCCATTTACGAATTTTAAAGGGAGAATTGCTTTTAACTTGCATAATTGATAGTAGGTTTCCGTTGTTAAAGTACATTTTTTTGCAATCACCTCCATCAATGCAAAAGTTTTTGGTCCTGAGAAATTGCAACGAGAAAGGTTGTACAGTATAAGCAAAGAAGGTCCATTGTCTTTAAATCTTATTATTTTTTTTTCTTTTGCTTCAATGAAGTTTAGTTATTCGTTAGCGCAGTCAGTTAAACTCCATTATTTTAATTATTGTTTTCCAATCAAACTTATTCAACAAACTTTAATTATTGTTTCAACACGACTATTTTCCTTTGCATAAAAATTGTTGGCGAAACTTTTTTCTACGTGCATCGTTGCATTCTTCTTTTCGAGCTGTGGTTTTGTCATTTCAATTGAACATTTATTGTTGACGTTGCAATTAATTCCATGCGCTGGCAAAAGTCCGGCCGAAAAATTTATCTTACCGGAAATTACAAGCGATGCGTAAATCAATGACGAACGAATATTCTGAAACGACATTACGACAGCGCGACGTATTTTTGTAAGAGGTGAATGAAATTTGGATGGAGCGGTCCATTAATAAAATGCGAGGTCCGTGCAAAACGAGCGGGTTCGAGTCAAAATCGTTCAGCGCAGCGGTGCTTGTAATAAGGATGTCACGATGATGATTTTTTT
The DNA here is from genome assembly GCA_022817685.1 of Aradophagus sp. ZL-2020. NCBI lineage: Eukaryota > Metazoa > Arthropoda > Insecta > Hymenoptera > Scelionidae > Aradophagus > Aradophagus sp. ZL-2020. Next base: position 10,732 of record JABFOV010002853.1, on the reverse strand, counting down.
CAATCAAGTTTTTCGTGACTGATCTTTGTGCGAGCGGAAATAAAAGTCTCGTGAAATGCTACGGAACCAATTGTCGGAAAGACAAAAGTGGTTGTCCCCTGCAGCTGACCGACAAGTTATTTACATCTGCGTTATATGTATATACATATATATATGTACTTTGTGCAACGCGTAAACCTATTTACAAATGTGTGATGCATTTTATGTTTAATTCAAAACAAGATTATTGCGTTACTGGCTCGACATAATACGGTGCTGTTGCAAGCAGTGGATAAAAATTACGGCAATTTAAAAATTAACACTGGAAACTCATACTTTTTTTATTTTCATGCAAAGTATACATTGTTGCAATGACAATCCAGACTTTAAAATTTGACTGTAAAGAGCTAGAATGATATAGTAACAATCTGATCCAACAAATTTAAAACAATTTTTTCGTCAAGTAATAATTATGTGGTTTATGCTGTTAATAACTTGTTATAAAAAAGATTTATTTCAATTGTCCATCAATTTCTCCGTACACATTATTATTCAAATCGAAAATTGATTTAGAAAGTTTATAAATAGGTATATATTTTGTTTAAATTTTTAATTACTTTGAGGATAGTTATCTACACAACGAGCATTCATTCAAAATTTGAAAGTTTTTTTTACATTTTGCAAGTTTTATGCCATTGTACAATGTCAAATTTAACAGTTTAAACTGTAAATGGACGCATAGTGTATTAAATATTTATAGCAAAGTCTAGATTGCCCGCATAGCCGTCGCGTTTTTTTTTTTCTTTAGTGTAACGCTGTAAATTATTTAAAATTTCGTCTCATTCAGTTAAATAATAAAACGTTATTCTGTGCCGCGAACTACAGCTCATGCAGGAGTGACACATTTTTCTCGATATCTCGTGACAATTTTACGTAAAAGTTTCAACGTACACAATTCATTGCAATAATTTGCCCGATTTGGGGGAAACAAATTAACGGAAGACAAATTAAGCATTTGTTTTAAAATACTGGTATTACATTTGTAGTGACAATTTTTCAAATTTATTATTTTCATTTCGACATCAGCCACAGGAAACAACAAAAACGTGCGTTGTTAAACAATTGTCATAAATTTAGACTCGACAAAAAGAAAAAAAAACTGTAATAGTCGATAAATTCTTGAGATAATAGCAAAGTTTTTAATTAAATCGAGAGTAAGATGTGAATCACTATCAAATGCATTAAATATTTTTAAAATGCCTCTAAAAAAACCTGAATACAAAAATAACATTGTTGAAATTCAACATTTTTATAAGCAGTCTCAACGCAGTCTTGTCTTCGAGTAAAAAGGAAATAGGGTTTCGACATTGTGTGCAGCAAACGTGAAACAAATCAGTGTACAAACGTCCTGGATGAATAGAAACAGTTTGTTTGGAACTCTATTGGTCTCGGACGTGAATTCTACCTGGATTAATGTTGTAATAGAAGTATTTCCATTGGTCCAACCAAACTTCCGCGAGACGGGCATTGTTGTGGTTGACTATCTTGCTGGTACCACCAGGGAAGGTGTAAGGGGTCGACTTACGAAACACATGCCCGACATGCGAGCACGTCGCTATTTCCAACGTGCCACCACACATCCATATCTAACCAACTCAAATCGTGTTAGTACGCTAGCAGACGTAGAGTTAGCTTAATATTAAACGAATGCTCAACAACATAACGCCGTTGATTGTTATGCGACTAAGGTACTTATGATTAGGAGGGGGAAGGCAGAAATGAGCACCTCTGGAACAAAAATAACGAAGCCAAACAATGAACACTGAGTTTTGACAAAGATAATAGAAAGCAATACTTCTTTGTTTAATTACGTAGTTTACCATTTTTTGTCTCTATTTTTATTTTAAAGGTGTTCATCTCTGGGGGAAGGGAAAGGGGGAAAGGGGGAAAGGGGAGCTGCGAGTCGAATCTCGCACACCAAGTCCTGCTGCCAAGGCCTGCAACGCTAGTCAATGACACATGACAAAATTATTCGTTAGTCAGTCAAATGGATGAGTGGTTAAGACAACAGATTGTTTGGCTTTTGCTTTGGCTGCAACCGCGGTTAATTTTTCAATGTGATTAATGCATTCGCTTTGGTTGCTGATATTATTGATTGCTGATGAATTCGGTGAAAAGAAAGGCGATGCGGGTTTTATCGTTATTGTCGCTGCATTTGTTACTCGTTAATTTTCAATTTCGTTTCGCTTGTCGCTGTTCAACAACGGGGAAACAATATGGATGTTTGATTTTTATTACGTTTGGCATTAACAGTCGGCTTTGACCGAGGTATCATTCGGTCGTTGGGGTACGAGGAGTATTAAGAGAACAGGAATAAAAATTGTTATCTTTCTGGTAAAGATGCTATTTTAAATACATTTCTCACGTGTTTTAGCAGTCGATTACTGTGATGGAAGCGCGTCTATCAGATACCCGTCCAAAATGGCTTGTTAATGCTACTTTTGACTACTCTCTCAATGATACAAGAGCGTGAAACAATACGAAACGAGAGAAAGGTCAGTTTTGTTAATAATTCGTCAGAGTATGCACACACATTCATACAGATGTCCAAACGAATGAAATGTATTTGTATTACAACTACTCTGCACAATGATGCATGAAGAATTGTTAAAAAGTAATTGGAAACGAAAATGGTATCATCAAGTATTTTTTGTCCCATTATTTATTCATTGATCAAATCAATATCAGTTCAAACACCTTAAAAAGTGGACATGAACCAAATTTCAATTATTTCTCTCGTTAACTTCGTCCTTTTCGTTTTCAATTGTAACCAATTTAAATAGCTGGCAATTTTGAACGTTAATTGAAATTTCAATAGAAAACGTTGAATCACAAAGAGATACGAAAGAGACAATATACCTTCACTGCGCAAAGGATGCAATTGCGTGTCTTAATTAAGACGCAAGGCATTTTAATTAAAACATTTACAACGCACTTTCTTGCAGCGTCCAAAGACCTGTACTCGAGTCTAGTCGAAATTGGGGTTCATTAAGCAAAATTTCACATAAAAGCACATTCGACAAACAGCGTTATCTCTAACCTGGATTCATCTCATAGTAAAAGTCTTTCCACTCATCCATCCAGACTTCGGCAACACGAGCTGCGTTGTGTAGCACAATCTTGCTAACCCCTCCAGGAAACGTGTACGGACTCTTGTCCCGGAAAACGTGTCCCACTCGGGAACACGGACTGATTTCTAAAATACCGCCGCATTGCCACACCTACAAGGAACTAGCTAATTTACACAAGAATACAACGCGCGCATCGCTCGATCCAGAATATATGATCTCTCCTATACAATGTTATGCGCCTTTCAAAAGTGCCAAAAATGATTGCTCTCATAAAAGGCATTATTATTATTTGTATCATTGCACTGACAGTGACAATGATAGACGATGATAAACAAATTTTCTTCAAGAAACAAGGAAGTTAAAGCAGAAAACGTCTACATTCAAACATGACTTCGGATAGAATCTGTTTGTTGTCCGGTAAAAAAATTTGTTTATCACTTGATTAGATCAATGGTTGAGGATGACTCGTGGAAAGGTTTTCAATTGTAACGTTTTTCATAATAACATTGTTTTCAATGAAATTCACTAGAAGGATACAAAAGTTCCGCGAAATAACTGATAAAGAAATGATACTCGCGTGACTTCCATATGATTAGATGCTTCCAAGAAATTGACACAGGAAAGTGAAATATATAATATTAAATAACTAACTTGAATTTAAATCACCGAGTATTTTACTTTTAACTTAGTTTTCGTATAAACGTTATCTTTTGGCGAGCAATAACAATAAAGTTTTTTTTTTTTATTGCTCACAAACCAATTCGAAAATCGTATAAGTTTTCTCTTTTTTCTTATTTTTCATTTGTTGAATCAAATAACCAAAGATTTTTGTATTATAATATATAAATGTTATAAAAAATAAAGAAAATGTATAACAAGATAATATTAGAAGGAAATAATATTGCTATATTTAAAAATTGTTTACTGTTAATCGAATAATGGTACTGGAAATTCGATTGGTAAAAAATATATATACATAAATACAAATTCTTTATATTTCCTATCCTATCTGAGTTTCAATTAGGATAATTGCCATTTGATTGGAACGAGCAAACAAAGCGAAAATCAATCAAATATAAATTTATATCAGTGTCATGATTCGTAATCTAAATTGTTTTATATGGTTATTCATTTTAAATATTAATTTCTTTTACACTCAAACTCGTAGTTTTAATTCACAAATGATTTTAAAGTGTACAATTGGTGTACAAAAAAATGATATACTAAGTTCAGTTTATTAAAAAGACGATTTCAATAGTCTTTTCTAAAGACTTATTACGAAAACCTTTTCCTGCTTGAGACAATAAAAACGTCTTTAAGAATTCCGATCAAAAGATTTTACAATTGAAAACCTTCCACAAATTGCGTAGTCTTAAGGAAAATGATTCACTTTTTCTTGGGAGTGAGGAGAAAAAAAAAGATATAAAGAGAGATAAAAAATATTTGTTATAATGAATCTTCGTGTGGGATGAAAGGGGTAACTTACCCGGAAGCTCATTTCCAGATTCTCACCACCCCAAATATCCATGCCCTCATCGTAGGCACCCAATTCATAGAAATAGTCTTTGTCTATGGAAAAGAGTCCTCCGGCCATGGTTGGCGTTCGCAGTGGCGCCGTTCTGTCTCCCTTTCTCCTGTCCATTTCCCTTTGAGCTACTCTGTACCTGAAAAAAGACAAGAAAAAAGAGTTAATTTTTTTCACTTTTTTTCATTTCCGTTATCTCAGTCAAGCAAACGTATATTGGAAATGGCAAACGATTTGGGTCGCAAGGCAAGAAGTGTAGTTTTTTTTCCCTCTTTTTATCAATGTTAGCAGCTAATTGCAAAATTTTCGCTACAATGAATACAGATTAAAATAAAGGAAAAATTCAAATGAAATAACAATTCGATTGATATCCAATTATGTTTATAAGTAACAACCATTTGCCGTTGATCCAAGCCATCACTTTGTACTTAAAAAATGTGTGTTCTGTTTTTTAATATTATAATGTTCAATATTAGCAATTTTATAGTGTATATATTATTATATTATAAATGCGCTATTATATACACTTCGATATCATTAAGGTTTAACTGAACAATTACGAGCAACTATAAATAACCGCATTTTCAATGATAGGCCTGTTTCAATTACTTAGTATATCAAATGACGTTGAATTTCATGTATAAATCGCAGCCAATTAAAATTCAGTCTATTATTTTTGTTGCATGCATTTAAAAATCCGTACGGTATGAAACTTATTAGAGGTGAGACGAAAATTATGAAATTAATTTGCACTCTGTAACGTTATATCTCCGATTAACTGAAAGAATAAAATCAAAACCCAGATTGTTGTAGGCGGAAGACACGATGAAAAGTTAATGAAGTAATTGATTATTACGAACGCACGTACTGCTTTACATCATCTTTCGCTTATTCGCTATCGATAAGTAAATTGAATAAAGTATAATTTCAATCACCAAGGCTCTCATCGCGTGCATCAACCTAGCGTTTTAATTAAATTAATTTTCAGTGCACTCCGCGCGTATACTCGAATTATGCTTCACGATGAAACTGAATCACTGCGCATTTTTTCGATTTGACTGTTTGTTCAAATTACATCTGAAAGCACGCTGCTTGTTTATTTGTTGTTATTATTTTATTTATAATTATGATAATTATTATAATTATTATAATTATTTTTATCATTGTCGTTTGATTCGAAGACCTTTTAATCTTGAAACTCAACGAGTCGAACAAGCAAACAATTAGGCGTACCATCTGAAATTCAATTTCCAATTGAATCCGCCCCAAGTCATGTCACTAGCGGTGATGTACTCGAAGGTCTCGTCGCTGATGACGTCAATGATCGGACAGACGACGGTTTTGCGGTCGTGGGCGATCCTGTCGAGGAGCGGCTCGAGCCATCCCTCTGTGCATTCGCAGTGCGCGTCCAAAAACGTGATCACTTGGCCTTTGACGTACTTCGCGCCGAGTAGTCTTGCGCGTATCAAACCTGACCTCTTCTTAGTGCGGTACACGTAAGTCGGCACCGGCAGTTGCTCCACGTAATCCTCCAGCTTCTTTTTTAGATACCCTGAAACCATAGAGATAAATGAGAGATGATGACTCGGTTTTCTTTTGAAACGGGGCAAGTTTTTTTTTTAAGTTTAGTTATTATTTTTTTTTTTTATTTTCAAGTAATTACTTAGTTTTACTGAAAAAATTTCTCAAATATCAATGGACAATTAAGAATGATTTTTCCGATTGAGGATTGACGATTAGGAAATTCTTCTCTTCTACCCCTTTTTCCTTTTTGTTACTCAAAACAAATGCCATTAGCCGCTTTGATGTTCACCGTCGCAATTTTTAAGTTCAAACTCGAATTGAATTGCAAGTGACGCAGCACCTCGTTGCGGAATCCGCGAAACAAACTTTGATTAACGGTTACCAGATTGCGGATTAATTACGTTTGAGTAATGATTAAGGACATTTCTAATTTGGCAGTTAGCCACTTTCTTCTCACTTTTTCTTGTTATCGATTGCCATAATGAAATTTGTTCCGCAGAAACTGAAACATTTTAATTATACTTCTTAATCAATTTTGAATTAGTAATTATATTCACGCCGTGATTTAGCAAAGGAATTCTACTTAAATTGTTATCAAAGTGTTTATAATGTGGTTGAACAGTTGTATTTGATTTTTTAATAATGGCACAAATTGGGGATAGTCGCGTAAGTTAATAACGGTTTATAAATAGTATGCGAGCGAATATTCATATTTGCTTGGTATTTTATTTATAAGAAAAAAGTTCGTTTTCCTGGTACACTTCTGAATATATAATTATCTTATTATATTAAGGGCAAAAATCTTTTATAAACGAACAATGCAATGATTTAATATTGATTTACGTATCTCAATAAATCCCTTTATACGTTTTACGTTTAATATCCATTATTTTGAAACAAAATTTTGCATCTTTAAATTATTACATTAACTTAGAAAATTTGATGTGCAGATATGATATCTATTTTTTACATTCATCCCTAATATTTATAATCTATAATTTATAATTCAGCAGTAAACGACATTCGATATTATTTTACTCAAATTGGGATTCCCGTTTCTCAGTATTACAACAAAACTTAAAGCCGAGCACACCCCTTTCGTTCGTTGAAAACACTTGATATCTTACAACCCCGAAGCCGCAAACATTTGGCAGCCGTACGCACGCAAGTTAACAGCCGCGATATCTTCTAATTGGTTACAGCTTTTAAACGCAATAAATATTAGGCTGACGCGCGCGCCGAGAGGACGGGGGAGGGCCGTTTTTACCGCGGTAATAATGAGTTAGAAACTGCAGTAGTTCCGACTTAGCGCCGGGAACAAGTTTCCATGTTAATGGCATGAAATCATCGCGCGACCCGCAATTATTTCCACTGCTTTCATCCTCGGACAATGTTAAACATCTAATGGCAAAAATACGTCGCTCGTACAGCAAAGTAACGCAATTAGCCTAATTGCCGTATGGCGCCAATTAAGCAAATATTGCGCCATTGTTTTCAGAACTTTCCTCAAAAGTTGAGTCACTCTAAGAGAAAAAAACCATTTATACAGCAATTTTATACAGAAGTTTATGCGTAAACTCTGTTAGGATTCCTAGTAATCCGAATGGATTCTTATTAACACCTAAGTGGTTGATGATTCAATCAAGACGGAACCACGATTCCAACTTAGAATCTTAAGCTATAGAAACCTATAGCTTCTCATGATCCCATGTGGTTAATGATTCAACTACCATTTAAAAATGTAGTTCCAAACATAGAATCTTAGATCCTTTGAGACCTTAGAATCTCAGGCCCAGACCATCTAAATCGATCGAACAGAATCATCTAGTAATTTGAACACGTTGTTAGGTGGTGTAGCTCGCTACTTAGAATCCAAACCAAGTTTTTTCCGAGCTTCGTTTTAAATGAACATTTAGTGAATCCAACTGAAAATTCAGTAAATCAAACTGAAAATTCATTAAATCAAACTGAATAAGGTTACAACTGGAATTTTCGGTAGTTTTAACTGAACAGATGTTTGTTACGAATGGGGTGTTTGTGACGAATTGTGGATCTTTTCTACCAGTGATCGGGTCTAACTAACCTCGTTCACTTGCGTCGTCAACGAGGATGATCTCCTTGAGCAGGGCCCGGGGTGAGCGGTTAATGACGGACCATACGGTGCGCAACAACGTGCTCCAAGCCTCGTTGTGAAAGACGATGACGATGCTGGTGTCGGGCAAGTACTTGCTGTACCGCTTCGTTTTGCAGCCCTCCAGCCTCACGTCCTTTAGCGAGCGGTTCAGCCAGATCATGTCGCTCGCTAATAGATTGAACTGGTTCAACTTGAAATTCTCCTGCTGCTTGGCCTCCTGGTCAGGTGAGATTTGCACCGCCGAGCCCATCTCCCCTGGCGCGCCTTTGTTCTCTCGCACGACTTTTGCCGGCCGCCACAGGTGCAGCTCCAACGTTTTGTACCTGCAACCATAACAACACGATCATTCATTACTTTATCCATATCAATACTACTTTTCTTCATCTTATCACTTCAAAAACAAGTGCTTCGTTCGGAACTATTTTTCGTGCCCGAGACGTTAGAAGTATCCCAAATTCAGACGAATCGATACATGATTGGTGTTTCAAACATGAAGAATATCTCAAAGCGAGACAGATGTTTTTGCAGCTTGCGCGCCAAACTTAGGAAAGTTGTTGAAGCGCTTTTGCTATTAAAGCTAAGCGCTTTTTAATCGTCTTCAAATAATGCGATATTGATTGAATCCTCCTGTTGCAATCAGTTCAATTTATTAGCAGTGGTGTATATCACGACTGAGCATTTAAATTGGTAATTGTTTGCTTTGTGGTTTTAATGAGAAATATTCATCTACAAAAACAGTCATCGCTTATAGGGACAAAATTATAATTGAATTTATTCTTTAATGAAATCACACTGAGAGAAAAAAGAAAGTAAAAATTATAATCTTTTTAACAGTTTGAGGACATAAGTCTTAAGATGAAAACTACTATCAAAAAATAATGAAAACTGTAACTTATCTACATTTTTGATAGTAGTTTTCATGCCAAAAGACTTATGTCCTCGAACTGTTAGAAAGATTGTAATTTTTTTTCCCTCAGTACATTGTTTAATCTGGTTAAGTAAGTGTTGTACTGTATTAATGAGCCAAAGAAGATAAACATAGCATACATCGTTTAATTGCAGTACTTTTTTGACGCTAACTATGAGACTTTGTATAAGATATGAGCGACTTAAAAAAACTTGTTATAACAAGATGCGACGTTTAAGTAGACACTTATTATCTTTCAAACAGTAATCTGTAATCCAAGCGGCTGTGATTCGTATAATTTTCTGGCACGACCTTTATGTGACTCATCGCAGGAATCACAGACGCTCTACGATACGGCGAACAATATTTGCTCCGCACCGCAAACGTCTTATAACTCGTTTATAACACAGTAACTTATTATAAGACGCTTCACGTGTCCTTCAGTCTACTTCGTAACACGTTTTTAAATTGTTAATTCACTTTTATTAGCACCGTAAACCGAAACTGAATTGAAGCGGTGAAGAAGATTGTTTCAAAGCAGAAGATACAATAATGCTCTATGCTTTATGATTTTATCCGCCACGGGCTTTCATTTGTGGATTTAATATCAATAAATTTGTTTTGATGTGCAGTAATTAAATTGATTCTCGTTTGGAAACAGCCAAAGGTTTTATTGTATAATGCGGTATTATTTTATTATTTCCATCGAGCGTATTGCGTTTAATATTCATGTTTCCCTTTCCCCCGCGTACCGTTTCGATGTTCTTACGTTTTAGTGAGCACGTTCGCAGCGTACAAACTTGCATTTCAATACAACAATATTGACAAGAAAAATAGAAAAAAAAAAGTTTGATAAAAGTTGCCGATACTTGTTGTGTTTGAAGTTTCTTACGAGAAACGGCTGGGAAAGTGTTTATTTGTAAACTGATACCGCGATATCGACCATAGTTGCAACAATGTGTGTGTATTTTATAGCGACGGCAGTAAGTTGAATATTTGAACAACTTATTTACGGATGTAAATTAACGAGCTTTACCCACTTATCGGAAACATTTAAATTGTTGCAGAAGATCGCGCGAGGACTTTTGTTTCCGAGCGACTCAAACTATGGAAATCCAGTTAAACATATAACTAGTTTTACGCAAAGTTCCGAAGCTGAATTAAGTGCATTTCTGAATCATGAAATTTGTTTTCAAGTATAAACTTATTTTTATACACTTTACATTCGCACTCTTGAATAATGTTTAACAACGTTTCTATTAATAATTCAAATCCACCGTGAAGAAAAGGGGGAAAATAGTTTCCTCTTTTCAGATTTCCTTCTTCTCATTTTTTTTTCTCATTTTTTTTTTTTTTTTTTTTTTTTTTTTTTATTTTTTAGATTTGTTGTTGTCTCTTATACTCTTCTCCGAACCCCCGAGACCTCTCTCCACCTCGGATGCCCTTTTTTGCTTGAAAAAAAAAAATACAAAAATACACAATCAGTACACAGCGTATCTCAGACACGACACGAACATATAGTTAGTGCGACG
>JABFOV010002852.1:0-18311 GCA_022817685.1 Aradophagus sp. ZL-2020 | reverse complement strand
AGTCTCAGGTGGGTGGTGTCAGAGCGCGCGTCGAGCGGGAAAAAAGGCCGAGTAAATAAAAATGCGAGTCATAGGTCAGCGCCGGGCGCGCGCGGCCGCGCGCGCCAGTCTATATAAATCAACGACACGCGTTTCGCAAGCGTTGATTTACCGATCGCGCGAAGTTGCTTTGACTCGGCTGGACATTCCAGGCCGTGGCCTGTTACGCAGATTCCGAGTCCTTGAGAAAGACAGTCGGTGTCGCAGGATCACTTTTACGATTTTGTGGATTTCCGATCGCCGGTGAAGATTGTAACGCTTGATAGCTAACGATGTCAAAGAATTCTTAGCTATCAAGCACCGAGCCATTGTCGTGATGCGCTCATTTATTCTGAGTTGTTTAATCGTAAAATTATTGTTCTTAAGGTAATTCGAAAATTAAACGATAAAAGTTATGCTATTGAAAAGATAAAAAACATTAAATCATGTTAAACAGATTATCATTACACGCAGAAAAGTAATTAAAATTTCGCATCTAGGTTACATGAAATGAATAAGAAATTTTCAAATCTACCATATGAAAGTTTTGACAAAATTTCTGAAAACGTAACACATGTTGAACTTTTAATATTTGTTTATTGGTTAAATTTTGAATGCTTACCACGTGTGCCAATGTAATTTCCTAACAGTGTAGTACTTTCTTGAGCGCGCTACTTAAACTTTTAAACACGCTTAATATGATTTCACAAAGTACAATTGTTTACTGAATACTGACTGCAAATCACGGGTTCCAGTGATAAGACTTCCCTTAAGCGCACTTTTTTATATTGTCTTATATATTCTTATAACACAAAAATAATTATTGTATTTTATAATTAGAAACTATTTTGTACAATTTATTAATTATGTTATAGTAAATGTAATATTCTAAAAAAAAAGAAAATTTAAAAAACTGTTGATAATATGCAAATGATGTAACGACATCCTTGTCTCCACGCTCGTACATTACGATGACTGCTAGCTAATCGAAAGTAATTCAGGCAGGAAGAAATTTGTCGCAGAAAATTATCTTCTTTTTCGATTTCATGTTCTTGTCAACGAATTACATCAAACTTAATAATCCTTTAAGAAAACTTATTGCATGGGTGCGAATTTGACCTATTTAATAACCAGTTTAAACAATTTGTACATTATTAGATGGTCAAATTTGAAACAATACAAAACTCTCAAACCACAAAATTGAATTTTGCATACAAAACTTGTTTAAAATTATATCTCATTATCGAAATTCTTACTGTCTTTGTAGCCTTGTTAGGTCTTGTAAATGATAAAAATTATAATAAAATTATTCATAGCATTAGTTAAAGTCGATTAAGTATACAGGGTAAAAGGATTTCGTCAGCAATGCTTATATAGCATGTCGATAACCGTAGATACATATTAATAATGATATCATTCATTATTATATCAGATATTAATCATTTGATAGTAAAAGGTGTACGAAACAGTAGCAAACAATGATATCATCAAAAAGTTATTTAAATTTTCGCAACGAAACAACTGACAACTTATTATTTAATCGCGTCATTAACAAGACAATATTAAATTTCATCCGCTCAACCTTTTTGCTTTTTATGGGACAAAATTACTTCGATTTCGAGCCTCTGAATAAAATTTGCGTCAATTACCGCGTACACGAAAATCGACTTTGTTGTTCACGCCTGTCGGATTATTGACAAACAATATTAAGAGTCTCCGTTGATATAGAGCTACGATCTACATCAATAACTATCGCATTCACTTAGCATCAAACATTATGACACGGAACATTGGCGCAATCATCACTAGCCTAACCTACAATTCGGAAAACGAGCGTACAAAGTTGATAAACGAAAATCAATAATGATTGATCAGGCTATCCAATTAAATCCTAATTGAGTTCATTAATTATGATTAACACAAACGCTCGATTGGCCGAACGATTCTATCCAGAAGTGTTCGTTACGTCAACGAGTTTCCTGGAGCGTTGCACACAAAAAATACAATTATTAATAAAAACAATTAAATGTAAATTGAATTTGAAAAAGATTGGTCGCTCGGAAGGTGAGGGAAAAAAGTTTTCGCGGTAACGAGCGCGACGAGTTTGCCGAGCGCTTTGAATGGAAAGTGAAAAATGTGGGATCATATTGAAATGGTTCCCCGAGTGTTATGCAGCCGTCGTCGGTTACACACGTGAAAGCCGCAAGAGACAACGACGATAACGGCGAATGCATTCATTCGAATCGCGATTCTTAGAGGCGATATACATAAGCAAGTCGTCGTGGCGGGGTGCCAATAAATATGTAATTTATATCTCAATGGCAATGCCGATTGCGCCGGCGACACTTTCCAACATTAGCATAAACCATTGTCCCGATTGCGAGCTCGTTGTCCCCTGCACGTGACAGCAGATGCGAGCGCGGCGCAGACGCCGTGGAGACAATAATCACTATCTCGCGAGCACTCAATGAAATTATAATTTTCAACGGGAATTTAAATGCAATTACTTACGACGTATCCAATATGTTGCGCGTGTGCGTTTTCTTAATTAATTTAATATGCAGCGCCGGTAAACGGAAACAGTATATTGAGAAAAATGGGTGGCGCGGACAACAATAGTAACGTTGACATTTGCTATTTAAATGGTTGCACTTACCATTTTATGGTAATTGTAACCTTTAGAATTGTTGTCCATGCAACCCTTTTTTTCTCTCGATATGAAAATGTATTTTAACTTGAAGGAATGTGGAGGTGAACTATTGTTTAAATGAACAAACTATATTAATTGTGAAATTATTTTTTATGCGAGAACGTCCTAAAAATTCAATTTCCTTAATGAAAAAGCAAATGTATTACATTAATGAACATAAAATAAATATATAGCTGATAATTTTCGCAATTGGATAAAGAAAACCAATTCGAAAAGTATTATTGTTGACATTTTCTCTTACAACGGAATCAAAACTTGAATGTAATTACTCAAGCGTTGAATTGTAAAGTTAGGATTAGAAATTGTCGAGACACTAATTCAATTAGAAACTACAGTTGTTCACTAGTTCGTACATTTTGTTTTAAACCCTCTCTATTCATTAATTGCTCAGTCAACAGTTTAATCTTCCTATGAGGAGCGCTATTAAACAAACTTTATTGCCAGAAGGAAATAAAATTTGACTATATTTAATTAGTTATAATAGCTCGTTTCACAACGAGTTACGGCTCGGCATTTTCTCGGCAGCAGTTAAATCTTGACACACGAGAAGAAATACAAGTTGCAGTAATAATTTGAATTCGGGTCAAGACAAAAGGAAGACGGACAATAAAACAATTGAAATGTGGGCATTTGCCGGTGATGAATATAAAACGAATATAATTGCAGCGTTTCAATTCAATTATTATCAACGTCATTTAATATTACACGTAAAGCAACTTAATCTGGAAATCTTGATATTCAATGTCAATTCGAAATGCTTTTCCACCTCAGTAACTTTAGCTACATTTAACTAATTCTTACGTTTCGTTTCTTTTACAGAATCCCACGGATTGCAACAGGTATGTACACAATATTTCATTCACTCGTTGACTGTGATTAAAACATTAAACTCGATCATTTATACACGTTATCAACCGTATCTACTCGCAAATCTAATCAATGCACAATCTTCATTGCATTCCTTCATCTCGAGGTTAAAACAAAGAAATAACTTCGCACAAAACCACATAAAACTTATAACGCGAGTTACTCAAACTCTCTACCCTTTTTCCGCGAATACTTTGTAACCTCGTTTTACCACTCCAAAAACATCCCTCACTTTTCTCCACCGACCGCGCCGAATTTCGCAAAATAACCTCCCCACCCCCGTGGAATCAAAGCTAACGAAGATAATTTCTACCATTTTCGAAATGCGCCGCAAAACCACTGAATCCCAACGGGATTGTCTAGCAGCAAAAGTTAACCTTTGTCCGGGAAAACGGCGGGGCAAAAGTTAAAGTTGGAAGCGGCGAGCGCGCTCGGCATTAAAAGTAAGCAATATATCTCGAGCGGAATGAAAGAAGGCGAGGAGAAAATCGGATAGGAAGAGCCGAGAGAACGGGCGGAACTGAGGTTCGCGGAGCTTCCTTTCCTTTCGGATATGCCTGGGTGCCTGCCGGTCTTCTTCCCACAGCTTACGAGACCGGTCGCAACGGTGTGCGTACGCGTTCCACGTTCACGCATTGCTGCGACTCGCACATTAGCGACGACAATAACGATAATCGATATCGTTTCGAAGTCGAGCCGAGCGGAGCCATTAGTGGAGAAGCGGACGAACACGTCCGCTCCTCGCGCTGCCACGGCGACGCGCGGCCGACAACGCTGCGCCTACTTCCGGGAGCGTCGCGGCGCGCGCGCCCACTTGGAGCAACGCTCCCACCTGCGCCGCGATGCTATCGTCCCGGGGGTCACAGCGTGTCCGATTTTCATGGGAAATGCTCTTTCGTTGGCTTCACGTTGTGCGTGTTTGATGCCACCGCGGCCGCCGATTGATATCTCCTTTCAATTGGAGAGAAACGTACACGCGAGAGCCCAACTCCTCTTGCGTCGACTTATCGCCCCGGACACGTGACTGCCGATCAACGCTCCGCTCGGCGATCGCTCGACCATGCGCGCAAACTTTTTCGCGATTCCCATCGGATACCTTTGTCGGGGTTTAAATACCCGGGATATGAGTAAAAATAGCTTTGCTTGAGAACGGGTGTATACGGGATTTGTTTCGATGTCGATGGTTTTGTTCAATGATACTTCGTTAGATGATGTTGAAAAAAACGCGGATCTCGTATGTCGGGGTGGAAAATATGTTGAGGAAAAATTGATCGATGTATTTTGAAAAATGGGATGTATTGAACATCTTCTTACACTGAAGCCAAAAAAACAAGTTTGTCACGCTTGATAATAAAAAAACTTCATTTATCAGAATACAGTCGTGCAAAGTCGACCATTTCCCACTCTAGAGCTACCTAGCATTGTTGTCACAAAAAGAGCAAAGAAACAATGCGGAATCAATATTATTATTTGACTATTATTTGAACAACATGATTCTTGCATATATAAATACAAACGTACGTTTATTGTCAGACTTTGTCATCGGTTAGAAAAATCGTCGAATACTTACGACGAATAAATATTAATCTCATATCTTACCAGTCAAAACTGGATTGGCGAGGATAAATCTCGATTTTTAAAGAACGTGCAAAGTTTGAGAATTACAAAATTGATTACGAATCAAAATTTGATACAAATTATCTAAATGTAAAACACAATTGTTGGTTCAATTTTTATTTGGATTATTGTAAAATAATAATGTATTCGATAGCTGGCAACATTTTGCGCTAATTTTCTTCACTAAATAATCGACTGACAAATTGATAAAATGCTGACGCAAATTCTTACATAATTTGGATCGTAAAATTTTTTTCGCCGCCGTTGAAAGTAACATCTGTTAACATACATTTAAATTAATTGATAATTGACGCGAAGTGAAATATGCACGATCAGACAGCATTAATGTGACCAATCGATAATCGCTTGCACTGATAGAATAGACTTCCTGGAAACGCGTTGCTGCATATATAACTTTAACCGGAAAATGGCTGTATTGAACGTTTCGCGAAGAAATATACGTATTGTTCATAACCGTCTCGTTTATCATTGTATAATCCAAGACACGATGACATTTCATTACTCGACATAACATCATCGATTAGATATCACATAGCTATTAATGACTTTAAACTTTAGTATCGAATTTCAATTGCATGTCCCGAAATTTTATATCTTCTGAGGAAATGTAATAATGAAATTTCAAGATATGTATTTTCAAATTTTTTTGAAAATGTTTCCAAGATCAATTCTTCCACAATTCTATCCATCAGAATTTATTGCAAGCACCATCTTTTATTGCAAGCATCATCTTTTTATTAGATATTTTATAAACTTAAGCTATAAAATCGAAGTCAAATGAAATTCTTTGTCCATTTTTTCAACATAATTTTTTTTATGCCAGTAAGATTTCTGATTAAAAGGTGGAAATTGTTTTAATAAAAAAATAACAAATTTTAATAAGAATCTTTTAATTTGTATTAAAATTTTCACGGTGTCATTTTCACAAGAAATAGAAACAGAATCTCACTTTGTGTTTTTCGAGTAATGTCATGAATACTACTAAAAAACCTACATTCGTTAATCATGTTGCTTTGTCAGACATAATTACGTCATTCTCAGACAAACATTTTCCAATTACATTATCACACTTATTTTCTTACTATAAAGAAGTACTATTAACACGAACCCATTGTCAAGTACATTATTTTTCAGCCAGATATTAATCATTTTATCATAACCATTTTATTTCAGCCACGCTTCTAAAAATGCAAGAATCATTTTTCTCCATTTCTTAAATTCTAACTACTCATGCTCAGAAATAGGCGAAAGTAATTATTCAATTACTTTACAGGAAAGTTAATGTCATTTATATTCCTAAAACATTTGATTTCAGACTTGAAAAAATTTTTTTACAAGAAATATAAACCTACAAAAGAAAACTAATACAAATTAATGAGCAATTGAAAATTAATTACTTTTCATTGCTTTTGACATAAAATCAGTTAATTTTGCAACTGGTCTTCAAAACTTGTTATTACTGAAATAGAAATTTTGTTTATTTATGTATAATAATTAAAATATATACTAATATGTGAACTGAGAATAAGAACAACAGGAATATTAATATTAATATTGATATCAAGTAACAAGTAATGTATTTTGCCCATTTCTGTCCACGATTATAATTATCCTCGAAAACTTAATTACTTAGAAATGTCCAATTTAACTGCAATAATTTCTTTAGTTCGAGTGAAATCGATTGGGTTAAAAATTATCGTAGCCCGACATACAAATAATTTAGCGCGAAAATGAAAACTTATTATCGTACTCGACACCGTCGATGTTTAAAATTGGTATCACTCTATTTTCAACCTTAACCAATTGGAAAATCCGTCAGCGAAGACTATTTCTTCAAAATCAATAGCCGCGTTGAAACACATTTAGACGCGGAGTCAAATGAGTCGAGTGTAGGTGCACCTACAGTAAGATAATGAATCCAGTGTGACAAAGACTCGGCAATTTGCTTAGCGAAGGTATTTGGTTGCACCTAAGCGACTCGCGTTTCCTATTCCCATAATCGACTCGTATGCGCGGACGGTTTCCCCTGGCGAAGTTCGTGCGATTACTGCAGATTCAAGGGTCGGAGCATGTCGCAAACGAGTGACTTACTCGCAAGACACCGTGACAGAAGTATCACGCTCGCTCGAGCACATTGCTACCTCGCTACACCCTGATAGTCACTTCCTCCTCCGCCAACGCGCCTCCTTCGCCACCCCCTCGTCCCGCGAAACTTCCTTTTCGCCACCCGTCGACCGAGGTCATTTCCGTCGACATCATAAACGTGCGACTTCTCCGCTCCAACTTATAATCGATTGAATTTTATCTTCATTTTTAGTGAAAAAATCTAGTGATACAGTCAGTTTGCGTTTTGATCGATTCGTGGCCATGATAATTAATTAACAAAGATTATTACGATTTAGATTGTACACCGTAAAAAAGTTTACAAATTTAATATATACATTTTAAAATTATACTCTTATAAAACAGTATGTCTAAATTCTACGATTTGAACAAAATTTTAAATAATGCTAAGAATAAAACACAAATTATTGTTCATATTCTTTTATATCTTCGTTAATTATTATTCATTTTTTTTAATTACATACTTGTATAAATACAAAAATTAATAGTACTTTAAACAGTAATTTTAATAGAATAAAAAATATTTCTTAACGCAAACAATGGACTCTTGAAAATATAAGCGATGTCACATTGATACATTAATTTATCGGAATCAATTTCACGTAAGTGCTCACTTGGTTAAAAAAATAAGATATATTCACTGGGAGATTTAAATGCTGATACTTTGACATAGGAAGAATATGTCAGAATTAAAAAAAGCAGACGAAAAAGTGAGAAAGAGGGGAAAGAAGCTAGCCGCTTAGCAAATTGTGGAAAAGAAAACAAGGATTTCTCAGTAAGCCGAAAAAAGTGTTATTCCATTTGTTAATGACATAATGAGCGCCACTGGAATCAACGAGACATGCATCACAGCGTGAAATATCTGATGCTATGCTGATGATTATGAGATCGCGCGCGACAGCCGAGTTGTCGTCATTGATCAAAGTTCGTGTTTCACCTATTTCCTCCTGAAAATCGCGCGGCTCCACACTATGAATCAGAAATCACCAAGTAGGTTCTGTTAATAGAAGACGTACGTCAGTTTTAAATTAACTTATCAAACACAAACGTAAAATTAGCTTATTAAACATAGATGTAAAAGGACATAGGAAAAATACACTGATTTTTACAACATACACTCTTTCTTTTAATTCAATGCTGATTTCGTGAACATTATTTTAACACATTAAAAGAGAGAAAAATTAACAAATCACAACTTATCTATCGTTTGATCGTTTTTCGTATACATATAGGCAATTTATAATGAAAACGAAGTAAAATAAAATAAAATTATCTTTGTCATACTATTCAATATGCGACTTTTAAGAAATATCCACACCGAATCCATCATTTTATAAAAGTAAACGTAATTTATTGTTTTTTTCCTTTCGACTCAACAAAAAGCAAAGTTATGCGAATGACTATTTCTCATTACCAAGACTATCTTGTCTTCTATTCTCCGGACGAATCGTAAGAAAGAAACGATTCCGCGTTGAGCGTTTCATCGCCCTATGATCGGCGTAGCATTTGAAATTTTTTTTCTTAAAAGTTCGCGGAATGATCCTAAAAAAATTAAAACTGACCGCGCACTCGGAATAGAAATAATTTCATCTTTTAACTTTAACCGGGGTGGTCCATTCTTTTACTATATTATCTGTGGCTCACTTTTCTCTTTTGCTTCGTTACTCAGTTTTGCTCTGTACTTGAACATTTATGCAAAAATTGGCCAATTGCTCACGAACCAATTTAAAAACCCAAAGATAAAACTTATATTACGAAAACAGTAGGTTTTCACGATCTGATCGACAACACCTGAACTAGTTTGTAATCATTAAAACGGTATTTCTTAGTGTTATACGTATTTGTATTAAAAATATTGTATATAATTAAAAAGTCAAAATAACATTGATATACATTCGACATTTGGTATTAAATACATCGACATGCATCACATGAATATTGAAATACCTCCAAAGAACTTCATAATTTATTTCATAAAATGGCAAATGACGAAGCATTAAAGCGAACGCTAAATCCAATTACAACTCTTCTACTAATTGAATATCTATTAAAAACATTCAACGATTAGTTTCACATCAACGCAACTAATCTGCCCAACGAAATCAGTCTCAATTCAAGAAATTAGTCAGACAGCCTTCTCCAAGACAAATTGACAGTGAAGAAAAAAAGCAAGCGAATTTCAATTCAACTTGCAATAAGTCAAAGCGCCATTCTCCGGCTTTGTCGGAGGTTGCGCAAGCCACGCATTATCAGTTCGGCTGGAACTATCGCGCGCCGAAGTGTTTCCCCGTGCCGAAGCTTTCGTCGAACAATGCCGAAAAAAGCACCGCGTCATTGGTTGCCGCGCGAATGACGTATCGGCATTTATGAAATGTCTTTGTGGCCGCTGCAAATACAATAGCCGCGCTGTATTAACGTTACAATAACGCGGCGTTTCTATTAACATATCGGCGATTCTATTTAAATTCCGTTCGATCTCGTCAGAAGAGGTACGCGTTATGACTCGGCACATATCCAGACACACCCAAGCACCGTTGCATCACGTTTTTACGCTTTCGTCTCGCGGGATCGCGCCGGGAATTATGTCTTTGGAGCAGGCGGCGCGAAACGCGGTAGCTCGTACGCCTATCTCGGATCAATCTGCTAACACCTGCGTGGGTGCGGCCGCCAGCGATTCGTTATCGTTATTTATTGCGCCGTCGAGGAATCCGGATGTTTGTCGCCGATTGCTGTCGCGCGCTCGTCTTCGTTGCCCGGAAGCGCCATCTAGCGCTCCCCTTTTTTTTCTCCCCGCGACTGATGACGAATCGAGACGGTGCCTGCGGATCATTTGTCATCGGCTTCCGGGAAAGGTTCCGTTGCGCGCGGCAATTTCAATTTCGCCGCTGACGGCCCGGGACTTTATTCCCCGACCTGTAACGAGGCCGAATGGCATCGGAGATTGATGAAGCGATCGCGCGAACGAGAAATTGGATTTAGCTAACCTTTGCAGGAAAAGTTTTCGTGGAGATCGTTCTTGCGATGAGTTGGATTTTGTAGGAATTAAGTGCAAATGAGGGGTAAAAAGTCTGAAATATTTATTGTGCAGTGAGAAAAAAGATGTTACTTTAAATGCAATTATAGTTTTAAAAAATACTTCTTTTGAGAAAATATTGCAATTAGTAAACTAAACAATCTAATTGAGAAACAACATCTAATTCGATAATTTAAAAACCCGAATGCGAAAATGTGACTCATACGAAATTTTACTACGTCTAGCTTAGACTTCTAAACAGATATTTAAATAAAATGTACACATGAACTCGGATATATATTATATGGACAAGAAGCTCTCGATATTAAAATTCTACTTCCATAAGACTAATGCAAATCTATTCCTTTGTTTTCGTGGAAACAGTAACAGAAGTAACCCGTGCGAAAGCTAATGTCCTCAAGATAGTGACTCACGTCAGTCTGCGGCTACAATGCGTTGTCGTTTCGAAGGAAATTATTTTTTGTGTAAAATTTCATGACTCAGTGGGTCGCTTATTGCAATTCACTATATTTATTAAATAGGTATTGTACAAAAAATACAACGAAACAGAAAAAAGTGTTTTAATAATGTACAATTTTTTTCTCAAGAAGTATATTATTTTTCTACAATAAGTTATCACTTTCGTTAATCAATTTGTTTACATGTAAATTATATTATCCTTTTTAAATTGAGCACATTTCAATTTTGGTTGCTAATAAATGCTTATAAATACTTGCTTTATACGAATAAAATTAAATAAAAAACGTGCTATTTCAAAACAAAAGTTTCGATTGCAATTATTGGATTCGGATTTGACATTTCAGTTTCACCTCTATATAAAAGATCAGAATGATTGAAATAGCACTACAAATGTATACAAATAAATTGTACATCAAGATGTAACAGTGCTTTCGTGAAAACTTACCTCATTATAACAAAGTTTCTCTAATAAAGCATCTAACGCCAAAAGTAAAACATTACTAACCAGAATTGTGTTAAAGAAATCATTCAAATTTATTGTACTCGATATGACACAAGCTTATATATAATGTAATATTTAAATATAATAGTTTTAATATAAAAGACCGATGAGAACAATATGTGAAATTTTGCAAGTAAATCATTTCTATAATTTCATTAATATCCAAGATTAATGTCGTTTATTATCGTTGACTATTAATGGCTATTGATAATAAACTTGGACATTAACGTAATACACGGATTAAGTTCATAGTTTGCAAATTACCAAATATTAGTTAAACTGACAGTAAAAACGAATATACTTTATTGAATGCTAAAACACAGTTACATTATAAATCTCTTACTCTATTTTAGTAATAATTAAATTACAATTGAAAGTTACAAACCATTTCAGTAATTTTGAACACATGTGTAACATGATAAAAGACCATTTGTTTACATTTTTATAGCATTAAACTATTTAAAGCAAAACGAATATATTTATCAACATTATAATATTTTTTGCAAAAAATTATACCTATATTTAAAGTTATAAATTTATAAAACAATTTTCGTTACAGTATATGAACTAACAAAACATTTTAATACATTAACTTTGATCCAATAATCACATCTAAGAAAAAATCAAAAATCATTAAGAGAGAAAATCATACATTTCTCTATTCCAATGATTAGAATTGGAGCCAAACTAATGTTGATGTTACAATCAAATGTCCTTTCCAACCACAATCATTCTTACAACTCACAATCGATGAAAAAAAATTCAGACTTAACCTTTTGATATCGGGTGAAAAGTTATCTATGCAACCAATGAACATGTTTGAATAACGATTGATAAATTGCCATAAATTGTACGACAAAACGACAAACATTTGCAAATATTTGCAATCGCCGCGCGATGAATTGCAGACGTTTCGCCGTAACTTTTGGCGCAGGATCGAACGAGTGGCGTAAAAGCAACGGACAACGCGCTGATCAATGTGCTTTGAAATCTTGGACGACGTTCGGAGAAACGAAAGGTAACACGAGGCGGCGGTGGCTGCGGCGGCTCACGTCCCGGATGTGCGGCGTCGCTCCTCCGACACGCGGAATGCTCCGCCGCTCGGGATCTCTTTCTCTTCACGTGCAAAACATAAGTGCACGGACTCGACAGCGCAGTCGATGGCGCAACGCGCGACACTCGGAGCGTTTCGTAACGCCCAATCCTGCCGCTTGACCTTTCCGCGTTCATCTTTCCTCTCCCCCCCTCCCCCCTCTCACGCCTCCTGCGTCCTCCCCTCCCTCCGGCTCCACTCAATTGCCAATATATTCAAAGTTTAAACTCATCACCGTATCTCTTCGACTGTCAGCCTTTTTTGCCGGCAAATGAGAAGTCCTTTTTTTCGCCCGATTGACTTTTTTTCGTCTCTCTCTTTCTCTTTCTCTCACACACAATGACCCGAATCGCGATGCGTTGCATTTCTTCATCGTAATCGCAGCGATTAATTAAAACCGTGGCTTCACGCGTGCAAATTGATGAATTGTAATTGACTGGGGAAGAAGTTTGATCGATTAAGAATTTTATTCCAGTTTTAATTCCACGAGGTTTTTTTTCCGTTTTCATTATTATTATCTTTATCATTATTTTTTGTGTAGTTACTGTTTTTTGGGGATTTAATTATTTTTGCCACCGTTTTTTAATCAATCCTCAGTTTAATCGGCTTTACATGCCAAGATGATGCTGGCGTATGGCAAATAAGTTTTGGAGATATAAAATCGTAATGAAACTTATTTAGGGCTAGTATGTAGCACGGTTAAAACTGTTCCATCTCCCGAATTCACGAAAATAAAGTTTCACGCAGAGAAAAAAATACAAGTAATTATTATATGCAGCATAATTTGCAGGTTCTTTTTTTATTCAGTTAATTATTTAATTTTTAATAGGAGTTGAAGAGTTTTATTAGTGACAGAATTTATGTTATATTTATATAACAGATGAAAAATGTTTTATAAATTGTAGTCTGTAAAAAAAAAATAAATAAATGAAATACTTGTACCATACATTGACCATTATAACGGATACTTTTTTTATTTACATCCAAATTTATTTCTTAATTTAAAATATTTTAATTAATATTATATAACATTTATTAAAAAAAAAAAAAAAGAGAATACAAGTAAAAGTCTTATACTACAGGACACTGTGTCGATTTTAAAATATTTTGATACATCATTGCATAACCTGCTCAAAGTGTCATCATCCTTTGAGTAGAGTTCGGTTTATTTAGGCAAGTATATCTTTGTAAACAATTTTATCGTCTCGGTGACTATAAAGTGGCAAAATAAGTAGCCCTTGGTTGTTAATTTTGTACCCAAATAGAAATACAGTACCTAGCAATAAAATGAAATGAAAACAAAATTACACGTTACACATAAGACCAAATATTTCAACATAACGATGAGTAAAAACATTCGTTCTTTACTAGCTTATTTTGATTGAAAAACGCGATTTCATTCCGCATATGATATCAGAAAACAATGACAAATTGCAACAAATCAAGTGTTTAATGAAGTTTAAAGCATCAAAATAAAAAAATAAAAAAACTATTTTATTACTGTTTTCAGTGCTGGAAGAATAGAACTCTTTTATTACCCGCACTCTACGATATTTTAGTTAAAAGGGAAAATTGCTTCCACTAATCAACTTTTAATTGATTGGACTTTTTTTAAAATCATACCAAATAAATTCTTAACGTCCATAATCGAGGTGCGAAACATTTTTATAAAAGTGTACCAAATTCTTGAATATATAAAGATAATAATTAATTCGCGGGTCGATGAAAATAAACAATACAAACAAACGTCATGAATATTCGAACGAAGATATTCCACGAGACAGGGTAGAAAAAGAATGCTAAGTGAATAATAATGTGAAACCAAAAATGAAACATACGGCGATAATTCGTAATAATTTCACTGCAGAAATTCATTATGCACTGGTTAATAAACTTTGTTTTCTGTATTGTTCATACGACAATTACATTTTGAATTATTAATCGTTATAATAACTATTTCGAATGCCATTAATAATTCACACGCACGTTGCCACGAATGACTTAATTTCATATCACCGTTGTAGCAAAAACTGCTGAATCCTGACGCCATGATTCGCGCTCTGAAACACGAAAAAAAAAGGTAAAGAAAAAATGAAACGAACGTGCATCTTACTCGTCTTACGAATAATTAATATCTTTTCGTACAACGTCTTATTTCGCTCGAAATTAACATAAACTTTCGTAATACCGTGCCTGCTTTGCATAATATCTGTGCAATTATTTACAAAAGTTTTTGCAAAGAGGTCGCGGCGTTTCACGACTTTGATCAATTTTCTCAATCAAAAACATTCTTCTTCGAGTACATCGAAATCACTAATGACGCCTTAATTAATTATCAAAACAAGTTAAATTCACCATCAAAAACACGCATTGAAAATCAACGTTAAAAAGATTCGTCCAAGGAGGCAAAAGACAATTTTAAAAAACGCTGAAGGAAATAAAATTGTAATTCCACGAGCAAAACCACAAATATTTGTTTCCTCCTCCCTTCGAAATTCTGGTCGAACCGTCGAGAGGCTCGCTCGCAAGGATGAATATCATTTGGAAAATTGGCGGGAATCATCTCGGCCGCAGAGTCGGCCGGAAATTCCTGAAAGCCACGAAATCGGGGATTAAGGCCGGCCGGTGCCAATCTGTCGCAATCTGCCGGCCGCGATTTTTGTCATTAAAATTCGTGGCCGGTGAAGTCGGCGGCGATTAAAAATGGCGGCCCGGGGCGCAGCGAGTCGTAACACGTGTGCGCGAGGGCACAGCGCTCTCAAGTCGGCGATTGATTAGGCGCGGCAGGATGAGAGAAGGAGCGCGCGAGAGGGTGAAAGAGAAGAAGCGAGGGCCCGCGGCTACGGCGAGCGCCCGCGCGCGAATAACAATGGTCGCCGAGAGCGGAAGGAGGAGCGCCGGCGGAACAAGGTAAGCAGGTCTTCGCCGGCGCTCCTCGCCCCGCCGCCGCGCGCGGCCCCGTCTTTTATCGCTTCTTACGTGACGACGCAGGCGAAAGAAAAGTCTTCCGTCTTTTGCCGCGACGATGCGATCGTTCTCACGCAACGTTTTGGAAAAGTATAAGGTAGTATGCATTTTTTTTTGTTTTGCGAAATGTTTTGCTGAACGATAGAAATGGTTCGTTGAGTTTTGCCATCTTGAGGCAAGATTTTTTTGTCGTTTGAAATGTACTCAAAAATTTAAGATCGCATTCTTAAGAGATCTTATGAGAACTGATTTTTATCGTATTTAATGCACTCAAAAAAATGTGCGAAAACGTTTTGAGCTATGATAAGCTGTCGTATTGAAAGAAAATCTTTCTAAGTATATTTTCCAAGCGCAAAACTTCGACCGAAACTTGTAAACTATTGTGTTCTTTTTACCCTTAAAATGTGAAAAAAAGGAGTGTAGATAATTTCATATAATTTACATTTTTTATAAAAATAGTATAATCGCGTTTGTAAAAATGAAAGTTTTACAATAAGATATTTTGTTTCGAAAACACCTGGTTTACTTTAATGAAACTTGACATTTAAAATTAGTGGATTACATTGACGGTATTTTTTGCAAGGATAATATTTTATTTTTTATATGTAATGGCTTTCTTTTGATGAAATATTGATTGGAAAATCTGAACAAGTATATAAAACTTAATAAAATCTTAATATAAATAAAATAAAAGGAACAAAGTAACAGTAGACGAAGACCTATATTTAATTCACTGGGAATCGAAGAAGAAAATTGAATTATTATTGGAAAAAATATAGAAAATATGAAACTCCGAAAGTAAAGTCATTTAATTCGTCTGGGTTAAAAAAATTATTATTCATAACGGACATCAGATGACAGTTGCGTTATCTTCGACATGTTAACTTTAAGGTAAAAAAACAGTCAACTATAATGTTAATATAATCTTTTGGCCTCATTATATAATTCTTCAAATAAGCTTTAAAAAATTGTATTGCAAAAATACAAATAATATTTTAAAGTACACCTAGTACTGTTTATAATTCCATTGTTTAATTTAAATGTTATTTTAAATGTTATGTTATAAATTTTATTAAAATTTTTTTTTTCTAATTATCACATCCTAATAAATCAAATCTATAACTTCAATAATAATCTGAAATCAAATTATTAATTCGATTTTTGAAAATAAAGGTGAATGAGAGGATAAACCAAAGTAAATTTTACGTCTTGAATATCAAAATAGTCTCAACACGCTTTAATTTGGAACTCTTTAGGTATCTTGGACCAGAAAAATGTCTGAAACTGAAAGATTTTCCAGTGTAAAAAAACAATTTTCCGGACAATAACACTTTGCACTTTCTCGCTGGACTCTTGCCTTATTTCATTCCCACTTCCACCCGAATCTCTCAGTTCAGAACGTCGTCGCTCTCAACAATTCAATCGCGTCTTAAATTTCAAGCGCCGAAATTCCGACACGGGCAAATGCCCGCGGCCAACGAGAAGAAAAAGGATCGATTCCGGTGGTGGTTGGCGGGAGGTTTGGGGGTGAAGTGAAGGGGGAGGGGCAAAACAGTTCTCGACCGATCGCTCAAAGTGCGGAATGCGGCGGGCAAAAACGGCCTTTGTCGTTGCGGGCGGCGTTTTGTAGGAAGTGAACGATTTTCGCCAAACGATGGCGTAAGCGAGCGCGGTTGCGAAATTTCGCCGGTCGGCCGCGGCCGCGGCAGGAAGCGAGGAGTAAGAAAGGTGTTCCGTTTCGCAGAAGCGCGCCCGGCCGAATGCAAAGTGAGTTCTTGCGCGGGCTTTTTCTAGTCGAACGCGCGCCTCGGATTTCGTTCGACGGGGATTAAAAGATCCCGACCAGCGAGCCCGCAGCCCAGTGGTCGCGCGGGGGTTAACGACCTCCGAGAAACCGGAACGTTTCACTCCAACGATCCGAAATTTTTCGGCCGCTTTACGGACCTTCGATTCCGTTTTTAAAACGCGCCGAGACCTGAAAGCTGCACGTAAAAACACGCCCAATCGGTCACCCGGCTAGCTCGGGGACGTTTTTCAATTAACGCCGCCGTGACGTCAGTTTCGCCACACGGCGTATCAAAATAAACCCATTTCTCGGATGCCGCGACGACGATCGTCGTTTGGCCGCTCGCAACAGATTTGAGGATTATTTGAGATACTTTTTTTTTTGACAGTTGTAGGTGTCACGACTAAGAGTTTACTCCTCTATTCTAAAACTGATGTTGAGTATCAATCAAATGTTCTTGTTTCACCATCCGCCGACCTAAAAAAAAAATGTGTTCTTGTTCCAATGTCATTGATTCCTCGTGTATTTTTGTTTATCCATATTTATTCATTGAAGTTACTATACTTTAGTATTCCTATTTTTGTTATAGGTCATTTTTTTATTAGCGGCTTTTTTAAATTAGTGGTAATTATACGCTGTGCAAAGTAGAACAACAAACTATTTATAGTTGATAAATCATATATTGATTTGAAATCATATTTCCTAATCGATAACACTATTATTAAAATCTTGTTTTATTAATGTAATTATAATGACCTACGGTAACTTACATAATTATAATTACTATAAAACAATCAAAAAACAAGCAAGAGACGAAAAGAAAAAACAACATATACTGCTAATGAATCATGAAATTGTATTTCTTTTGTAAGAATGTTAAATTTATGTTTTTAGTCTATCGAGTTTTTTAATTTTTTCTTCTCCTTTCATTTCTACATATTTGTATTTTTTGTATTTTTCATCTAATTCGAGAAATGTGTCGTAATATATTAGCAAACAATTTTATCGTGAATAAATTGTGTAATTATACTTTAGTTCTTTTGTATTTATATACATTGAGCGATTACCTGTTTTTGTATTTTAAATAAATTAATAAATAGTATGAGATAAGGC
>JABFOV010002851.1:0-18311 GCA_022817685.1 Aradophagus sp. ZL-2020 | reverse complement strand
AGCGAGATATGACACAGTCATATTAGTGCATAGGATAGCACGAGTTGGTGTTAAGGAGAGTGTTAGATGGTGTTTTTTTTTTTACAGACAAGGGGGGAGAAAGAGAGGTAGGAGGGGTAGGTGGGGTGGAAAAGTTGGAAAAGAAACATATTAAATTTAAAATTGTGTTTTATTTTAATTTAAAAAAAAATATAAGTTTGGAGAAAAAAATTTTTAAAAAAAAAAAAAAAAAAAAAAAAAAAAAAAAAAAAAAAAAAAAAAAAAACTTAAAAATTTGTGTGTTTTGACGATAAAGATAAATTCTTTTTTATTATAGAATATAAATATTTTGACTTAAAAGACTGTGCAACAACTATTTTTATAATAAAATAATAATTCTAAAATTATTACTTAATATTCTACTTTTTTCTGGCCAGCAAAGTTATTTTTATAAAATTGATAAAAACTTATTTGTAGAATTTAGACGATATTATAATTTAGAAGTCAATTAAGTATCATTTACTATATTTTCACATAGTTACAGAAACTTCTTTGTAATGTTAAGTTTACTGATTTTATAAAATAATAAAACCATTCGACAAAAATTAGCATAAAATGAATTTTGTGTGTCGAAAAAGAATACATTGGAATACACTTTCTAATTACGAATCGCAATTATGGCCATAGATTACAAGAATCAGCAGACCATGAATTTCTCTTCCTGCTGTCCACATAAATATGTTAAGTCTTATACATGATCAGTATTTGATTCACGACAAGCAGTTTTTTGTTCATTTGTATTGTGGAATGAAAATTGTGTAATTTATTTCAACAAAATGAAGGCTTAAGACGTACTTAATTTATTCAACACAGCAGCTAAAAATATTTAGCTTTCAAATATATTAATTAACCGCAGACGAAAAATATACATTACACGCGAGTCGTATGAAAAAACATAATATATACTAAAACCTGGTGCATAATAATAAAATAACAAAAGTTTATTACTAATTTTCCCATTACAAATTTTTACATCTGAGCATTTATTCTGCAGTAAGGTCACACAAACTAATTCAACAATGGACAAAAAATTCCAACAGTTTTTATCTTATTAACATTAACATTACGTAAAAACAGTTAGTTGTGCATGAAACGTTTCTTTATTAAAATGCAATCTAATTTTATTCTGCTTCTGGTTTATTTAATTACAAGTTTAATAAAATTGAAATTCTATTACGTTACTAACATTATTGATCAAGTTGAATTAATTTACTAATTAGTCTATCAATTGTTAATTAGTTTATTAATTCATTCAGTTTACTAATAATTTGTGTCATTCAATAAAATTGTAATACCAGTTTCTGTAAAAGAGCAACGGTTCTAGAGTTTAAAAACATTCGAATTTTATTTTAGTAAATGTATTCAACTTTCTACTCAGAAATTAAGTTATAAGTTTATAGCTTATTAATAATGTATTTTTGCTTAACGGGTCTACATAGAGCTGCGTTTTGAACCTAATTTAATTTATCTTCAGGTATGTCTTTCAAAAAACATAACTCCTGACTAATTGAAATTCAATGTAAAGATACTTGTAAGAGTACCCTCGTCGCGAGTAACGTTCTTTGTACAGATTATTGACACTTGCGACGGCTAATGCGTCGC
Organism: Aradophagus sp. ZL-2020; assembly: GCA_022817685.1. NCBI lineage: Eukaryota > Metazoa > Arthropoda > Insecta > Hymenoptera > Scelionidae > Aradophagus > Aradophagus sp. ZL-2020. The sequence continues at coordinate 16,670 of JABFOV010002851.1, read as the reverse complement.
AAGCGAAGATACGTTGGAAATATAACCGAATAACAAGTTTCTTTCAGCATTTCCAAATGATAATAGCGTATCGCGTTTAATTAATTAATCATTTGCGGTGAATTAAGAAGAACGTGCAAATTTTCTTTTAACATTTATTTGTTGTTATCTATTGTAATTTTTCAATTCATTGAATTTTATAAAGTTTTTTTTTTTTTTTTTAATAAACTGCGAAAATCAAAATTTTTAGTTCGATGTATATATTTTACATATGTACATGTATATATTTTATTTTTTGCCAAAAATATTGTCTGCTTTTAACAAATATATATTAAATTTCAAGTTTTTTTTATCAGTGTACAAATTTTATTACTTAAAACGTACATTTTACTATTTGCATAATAAATTGCACTATTCAGTTTTTTCAGTATGAGTAGTTATACGAGTAAGTGGTTATTATGTTCATGATAAAGAGAGTAGATTTTTAAGCCTGCTGACGACAATACCCGTTGAATCATCTTTATTTTGTATGTACATTTACTCACGTATCAGTGATACATAGGATTTATTATCTTATATGACCATGTGTCATGTAATCTAAAAATCTTTGAGTTAAACAAAAAACTGTAAATATAATGATAAACAACGTTTTTAAGATGAAAACGTTAACGGGAATAAAAGACGAAACAATGTGATAATAAAAACATTAAAAGTAAATAATGCAAATTCAAAATTCGAAAATATATTCTTAAATTTTCAAAAATGTAATCTAAATCCCATAAGAAACGTTAATTACTTTAGCGTCCTTTTCAAACCTTTCTTCGGCAACGAAAACGTTGCCGATATTTTCGTACCATTTTTTTCCACCCGTTGACGCGCATCTATTAAGTTTCTAAAGACTCCAAATTTACAACGGATCGGAGAAAACTCGAATCCTTTCGTTCGAACGCTACATCTTGTTGACTATTAATAGACGCATGGAGTTCCTTTCTTCTTTCCTCTTTTTGTTCACATTTTATGAAGCTGCAAACAAAATATCCGAGAGCGGGAGGGAGGAGAAAAAAAAAGGAAACGTATAGGACGTACAGTGGGTAAAAACTCGGTATTATGACGAACTTGAATGCGATGGTCCATTTATATTCGTCTAGTGAGTTCGGAATACGTCAGCAAGATAATTGTATACAACGAATCATATGTATGCGCATACATGGACAATAGTCGCGAAGCCGCTCTATATGCACCGTTGCTTCCAATTATGTAAGGAGTTCTCAACTTCCAGGCACCGTGATTGTTTTATTCAAGCACGATAATAACATAGTCATTGCCGATTCTATTTATACGCCAATGGTAATACCTGAATTATCTTCGCCCATGATTCAGATATCTCGGGTAATGCGCGCTTTTCTCATGTACGTATTTACACTGTCCGTGTGCTCGCGATATCAATTATCCGTTGTTGCTGTAAATTTTTATAACCGAGCGCCGCGACGTTTCTATTGCTTTTCCAGTGCCCTCGCGAGGCTGCTTTTTGCACGTGCACGAAACACTCGTCATTTTTAACCATCGTTTTTAACTCGTCGGTTTTAATGGTCGTACCGCGTTTACTTAACATGCCGTGCTTCAAACCGGACATTTTTTTCAAATAAAAATAAAAGTTTAATATTTCCCGCACAAACGAGGACACTGAATACGAGTCCTTGTCGTGTGGCTTCTTGCTTTTTTCTTCCTTTTCATTTGTTCTCTTTTCGAGTTCAATTGACACTGCCGAGCTTGTCTTATATTTGAGGGAAATTCTTTTGAAATTATTTTACTTTGCATTCTTGATAAATTTGTCCTTTTACATTATTATTTATTGTAAATTGTGCAGATATTTGTATGCATTATAATAAATGTTCAATCATTTTTTTTATAAATACAATAAATAATTAAATAAATGTATGTCAAACGAGAAAGTGCATACGAGACTTTCAAAATTCATTTAATAATTTCAGCCTGTTTACACATCACAAGTATCAATAAGGTATAATAACATTCACCAACAAATCAATATCACGAGCATTAATCAGTTTCTTCTCGAGAATCGTTATCTCAATTTTAATTTTAATTAAAACCAATTGAGATACGATCAACCGCGAGACGGCAACGCTAAACAGAAATGTTATTGAGTCAGTCGGATTTCTTTTCATTAAAACTTTATCGAGAACCATTGATTTTCAATCATTACAAATGAACCTCTAATTAGCATACACAACGCGCTCCAATATTTTATAAATACAATTATCAAAAGCGTGCGTGTAAAATATCATTATCAAATAACGAGTATCGTCGATTACATCGCTAATCAATTCAATGCCATATCTGATCATTTAATCGACGAGCAAAAAATGTCTCGAACGCAAAAAAAACGCTCGTCAATTGCTCAGGGCGTTAAATTTTCGTCGAAACGTCGTTCGTTTTCAGTTCAGCCGACGATGATAGGTTGAATAATAAATGTGATTAATGGTGGTAATGTGGCATAATGAAAGGTGCGTTCCGCGAAATTGTGTTTGCGTTTTCGTTTGTTGCAATAGGCACGTATCACAATAAACTTATCACGTGCAATAAATATGAATTCACATCTAATTTTTGATCAACAAAGAGCTCCAGAATAAATAACCTGGCCTGACCTCACGCACAGCGTGTCATTCTCTCGACTACGCACACTCGTACGCACAAACGCACACATTAACAAAGGGTGTGCGATCGCACACGTGCGTCGTATGTACGCGCCTGAAAAGCAACACAATAAGCGCTATCACTTGTATGTCTTTATATATTGAAAGTGCGCGCGTTCTAGACATTGTGCCTTGGTGAGTCAAGCTGGGTCTATAGGTTCCAGCGGATCACGTTGTTCCTAAGACGCGGCGCGGGCTTGTGTTAGTAGCATTACGTATGCATACCTTTGGCGAAAAATGCTAATCTTTAGTTCGGTATGTTTACCCGTTTTATGATCGTGCATTCGTATAGGAGAAAGTCAGAATTCAGATTGATTGCTAATGAAATCAATTCAATTCTTTTTATGGTCAATGAAGTAAATTCGTCTCTTTATTGTCTCTTTTCAAAATTAATCAATTGACGGTGGACGTGGCCCTTTTATAAAGTGACATAATAGATACATTTCACCATTTTAATTTCACAAATGGGGTTATTAAAATTGAAATTAGGGAATTTGAATTCAATCTTCATAGGAGTGGGTCGGACATTAAGGTATGGAGATAAATTTGTACCAGGCAGTGAAAAAAGTTCAAAATGCATAGAAAATTAGAAATTCATACAAATCATATTTTATAGTCATAAATATGATTTAAATTTTTAGTTTCTTACCTTCAGAACTTCGAATTTTTGTTTCTAAAATCATCTTTACTTTTTCATATTTCCATTGCAAAAGGATAATTTAAATACGACAATCGAATCGTTTCCTCCAACGACAAAATAAGAAGTAGCAAACACGATCTCCATCATGAATACCAATTACGCAAATTGCTCAAAAAACGCAGCCAATAAGAAAGGAAGCGCAAGGAAAAAAGCAGGAAACGAACGTGTCTAAAAAAAGAAAATAAAAAGCCTCCCCGAAAGAACATTGAACTTACATCCGCAAGCGCGAGCAAAAAAGAATCCTATCGAACGTGTGGCGGGAAATACTAGTAGTTTGTCAACACGACTTTCTCTTCGAACTAAATGCACAACTCTACCGCGCATCAACCGCAATTCTGATGAGAGTAAAGCAAAGTGACTTGGCGAACGAGATATCTTGGCAAAACGGGATGAAATTCCGCTCAAATTACAATCCGTCGTGGCTGACACCTTCGTGAATCTCTATACAACGCGTTGCCGCCTCGAATCACGGTAATCGCGTAAACGCTCGTGCAGATTGCGATCTTTCGTGACGAGCGGAGCGTAGACGGGTAGCCCTGACCACGATTTGGCCGTCGGCGGAGTCGCAGGAGTCACGGTTGTTTGCGCCCGGGGTGCCCAGCTAACCGTGATCCGCTCTTCGACGTCGCTCGCACACGCGACCGGCGAAGAAAGGAGACATACTTCTTTTAGCACGCGCGTGTGTGTCGCGTCAGGCATTTATTGTCCACCAATACTTCCGCAACTGACCCGAGTTCTCACAATCTGTTCCGACGCACCAACACGCGTGAACACGTGCGCGCCCGTGTGTGTGTCTGTGTGTGTGTGTGTGTGTGCACAGACACACAAACTCGACAAGAATGCTCGAAGCCAAGGCATTTCCACAGATTCAAATGCGTGTGTACGACTCACGCACACTGGCGATCCTTGCTGCATACGTAAGCCAGCAAACTGTTGTATTTCAGTCCTCGCTGAGACCGCGCGCGGTAAAGGCAGCGAAGCTTTTGAAATTGCCGCGCCACATCAATTGTCGCCCCGACAATGTTAGTCTTCATCATCGGTTTCGTCTACATTTACGTTGAGCTCTTCCGGCTGGAGCTCCAGATGATCGTATCCCCGGAGGATTACAAGATGATCAAGTTTGTCATCTAGGTCTAGATGTTGGATTGTCGGTCTAGGGGTTGTGATTAGAAAAGAATCTCGGTTTTCAGTGTTTGGTTTATAGATGATCTTCAAGTGAATTAAATTTCACAGTTATCGAACGAAAATCATAGTTGTCTCTGTTACGAATTTGTCATCTAGAGTCTGAGTTAGAACTGTAAAATATTCGTGGGTGAAGGTGTTCCATTTGACGATGGTTTTAAAGTTACCAAGTTTAATGGTGATTAAACAACAGTATGGCTGTTTCAAAGAGCTCGTCATTTAGGACCCAAGAATTAAGACCAAGACGTGTTCATTTTGAAAATGATTTCAAGTGAATGAAATTCAATAATGATTGAAAAAACTACATGGTTGATCTTACATCGCATTTGTTATCCAGGGTCCGAAAGTTTCAACCAGAAAGGAATAATGTTTACAAGTATTTCATATAAACTGACTTCAAGAGGACAGAAATTTAATGACTGCTGAACCAACGGTACGAATGTTCCTCGAACGATTCCGTTGCGATCATCGGCAACGATCGCACCAGCCGCATTGCCGGTCCGGCAACCACATACTTAGGAGCGGTTCAGCTCAACCGTAACTGTGAAGTTTGTCTCGACCATTCACGTTGCGCCGAGCGCACGTTCAAAGACGAAATGGAATGTACGCGTGGTTCAATGAGACGTGCTTTCGAGCGGATCGGTAAAGTGATCGGGAGCGGATCGCGCGATTCGATTGGTTCTTCGGCCAGGAAACTCTGACTCGGGTCAGAGGTCAATCAGGCAAGAGTCGTCTAACTGGCGGGGGAAGAGAAAAACACGATGGAGCTGAAGAAGTCGCGAGATAAGCCGGTTCAAGTGAAAGTGCGCTCAACGATCGGATCGACGTTACTCGCGGCCAAAACATGACCTCTGTTTAAGTCGAGCGGCGACTCTCCACTTCGGGCTTGTTCGTCCATTATTTATGACTTACGACCGTGACATTTTTGTCGTTGAACCTTATAACTATTGCGATGCGCGACGATGACTTGTTCAGTTGAAAAATTCACACGGCAAATTCATGGCGACCACCGGTAATCGGCGACGATGGGCAATTTGCATTTCTGTTTCACCGTACGATCGCTCGTGTGAGGGGCTTTGAAATATGCAGCGACCCCGGCGACTCTCGGAAACGTATTCGCCGAGGGAAAACAAAGAGACCTATAGTTCTCGAAAACAAGGCTTTCTTTGACGGACATCTGCGCTCCTTTTTTCCCAACGCACGCGTCATGGAGACTATACTGAATTGTAATTATTGCGGTGAATGATCCCTATTATGGATTATTCATCGAAATGACATACGACTTATTTTGTCTTTTAGATTTCTGTTTGTAAGCTTGACAGGAATCTTTATATTAATGTTGATACTTTGGACTTTGAATTATAGAGCTTGTATGAAAGAAAGTATAGTTTAGTATTGCATAATTAAACGTGAAAGTTTGAAGTAGTTAATGTCGTATTTAATTGTTTGCATTTTGATTATGTTGTTGTGATTAAGACGCAGAGTCAGTTTTACTTAATTAACGCTTTGATTAAATCGTTGATGGAACATTAATAGGAATACATTCATTATAATTTCTTTCTTGTAGAAGAGATAAATTGAAAAATAAACTGCAAAAACTTAACCCCTGATCAATTGCAGCTGTTGAGAATGAGAAGTCTGAAGTACTAAGTTCTCGAGATATTGTTTCCGCTAGCATTTATACCGAAAAAAAATGGCAGAAGAGGAATCTTTTGGCCTTTCTCAATTTGAATTTTAATTATAGTATTAATTAATTTCACAATTTTTTTTAGTTTAAATAGTTGAAATTTATTTAATTTTACTCATTTAGGCAAACCTTAACACCCATTTATTTAAGTAAAAACAAAAAAAGACTAGTAATTACTACTTTATTGAGAAAACTATAATGCTTGAAAAAAGGAAAAAACACACACCGGTTATAGCTTTCAAAAAGTTTACTTTAACGTAACTTTTTTTGCTTAATTTTTTCAGTATAAAATTTTAATTCAAGGTGTTAAATATATATAACTGAATGAAACGTATAACTTTAGATATCTGTTATTTGGTTACAGTTACATTTCTTCATTGCTACTGTAATTACTGTTTCGAAAAAGTAGACTGTTTATAAACTTACATTATCAACTAAAACTTGTTTCTTAACGTGAATTCCAATACAATCTATTAACACTGATAGCAGTTATTTAATCAAACTTAAATATACCAACAAATTTATTTAGAAGTTATCATGACCAATAAATTACGTCGAAAGTGAATTAATAAAACAGATTTTTGTCGATTTATTTTTTCGATGTTAATATTTTTGTTTAAATACTATTTAAAAGAATGTATGTCATCGTTTTATTATTGATTTTACGATTTATATTATATTGTACATTATCGAAAAAAAAATTTGTCCTTACTGTAGCTAATCTTACACGTATATTTTTACTCTTAAACACACCCTTTCTTTCTTTCTTAAGGCGTCACGGTAATCTCATGTTCTGGTTTTATCGGCGAACAAATATTACGCGCGTTAGATGATACTTCTCCGGTTACATATTTTTTCTTTGAATTCATTGTAATCAAATAAACTCATTTCATGAAAAGTAACTGTGGAAAATATCATATTTATTCGTTGATATCTTCTATCATTTAATATAAAAAAGAGTTGAAAAATAATTTAATTTTAAGTAATATGTTTCAATTCACACGGTATTTTATCATTTTACTTAAATGCATTCAGTATTTATATTATGTTAATATTGCAATAATTGTAATAATTCTGTATAATGTCTTAGTTTGTGTACGATTTATTGATACGATCATAAAATGATTATTTAAATTTGTACTATAAATCAATGATTTTGTTTAAGAGATCATATATAATTTCAGATCTTAATTTGTGGAATAAAAGTATCAGTCAAAGATGGCGAAAACTGCGGCGAAGATATTCGGCGCAAGATCATTCCGGCCCGCAAGAATCGCTGCTGGAACGCGGTCAATCGCCGAATGTTGTGAAGACAACCAGGTCAATGCCGACCAGCAGGGAAACGTCCCCAACCGCCAAGTCATTGCAAGAAGAACGTTCGTCACCAAAAAAATTGTTACAAACAAGCTCCCTGCGATTACCAGGTAATCACAACGCACCACATGTTATCAAGAAAACGCCGTTCAACCGGATTATCGCAAAAATAACGTGTGATAATTTTACAGGCACAACGAAAGGAATAGTTGACATACAACACATCCTGCGAAACAAATTCAGCAAATTTAACGCCGGAATACGGAAGCGGAAAGCGCTAAGTGTTTCGGAAATGTTTTCACCTAAAGACAATTCGACGAACTTTTACGTCCCAAGCCCCTTGACGTCTTCAGTCAGCGATAATTTCAAGTGTGAAAATAATGACGAGGGCGAACCAGCGTCTTTACCGCCATATCCCTTCCGTGACAATTTAGAAACGCTTGCTGAAACCAGCATTCCAAATTCACCACAATGTAAAAACGGCTGTGAGACTTTTACATACGCAACCCAAAACAGCGTACCTTCGACAAAAGTAATTTCTTTAATATTTAATTAAATTTTAATGCAAAATCTGTTTGAACAACATAATGCAAATTTGCAAAAAAGGAGAACGAACGTAATTTGCTTCAATTTTTATCTACAGCGAGTAATATAAATTATTATAATTATTATTGATGGAAATATTGATTTAAATGTAACATTCATCATAATTCAGGGCCTTGACTATGGGAAGCAAAAGGATCTATATGCAAATGTAGAATTTTCAAGATCATCAGTGGGTGGCTGCACCCATCGTTCCATGAAAAATTATTCGAAACAACGTAGTAGTTCCGAAAGTAGACGAACTTATCAACCAGTAGAGCCTTCGTATGAAAACCTACATTTTCAAAGAGGTCACAGGTATGAAACCTTGAAATAAAATAAAAATGAATCATTCATAAAAAAAAAAATTATTTTTACATTAACAAACAAATCTAACTTAATTCATTTCGTTGGATTGCAGAACCAGCACTTCCATTGGCAGTGAAGATGAATATATGTACTCCAGAAAAGTTAAGCCTTTCTTACGAAGTCATTCGGAAACACGAGAAATTCAACCGTACGAAAATGTAAATTTCCAGAAGAAGGGAACTAAAATGCATCAAAATCCTGACGCATCCTTCGAAGAGATATTTATTCCCAGAGTGGCATCGCGTAGGAGAACCCCGGAATTCAAAGTGGGGGGTCAAGTTTCGTCGTACACAAATGACTCGTCGGGGTCTGCAAGTTTATTAAATAATTTGGACGAAGGTCCTTCGAGTTTAAATGTGCAAAGGAATTCGGTGAAGAAGAGCTCTAAACGAGGAGCTAGTCGAAGCGTAGCTAATATTCCTGGATCATCTGGAATCGGCGTTAAGAATTGGCAGGTGAGTTTATACGTAACTGAAATCAATATTGACGTAATGCGAATGAAATACGTAGATGTAAATTTTCGCTTGACACATTAACCCTGAACTGCCAGTTAATTTTCCGCTGTTTGCAACGTTGTAATTTGCACATAAAGCAAGCGAAAATTATATTCAAAGTGTGATTTGTCTTCAAGGTTGGAATATCTTCTTTTGATCATTTGTATTATTATTTTATTTATTCAAAGGGTGCTCAGGATGCCGACGAAGGACTCAATACAGACTCGGAACTTGAAGATATAGACGAGGTCACCGAACCTGAAGAACTTCGATTTTGTACTCTGCCGCGGCCAGGAAAACAAGGTGCATCGTTTACGATTTTAACAGCACGATTTCAAAAAGGTCCGGGCTTGAAAGGATTAGGTTTTAGTATCGTTGGCGGCACGGACAGTCCCAGAGGCAATATGGGTATATATGTAAAGACCGTTTTCCCTAATGGACAAGCTGCCGACTTAGGCACGGTTAAAGAAGGTAAGTTTACTCTTATTACTGTTGTTTAGTCTTATTTATATTTAATAAAAGAATTGTATACTTGACTAAATAAATATTTTTTACAATTAAATATCAATTTACATGTTATTAAGTTATTTAAAGTATTATCAGAAATAAATTCAGTAAAAAATATTGTCATTAAAATCAATGACTGGGTAATTTGCATTCCTAATTTGTTAAATAATAATTATATTAATTGAAATAAATCGCAATGTTTAATCATTGAAACGTTTTCAGGAGATGAAATTTTATCAATCAATTCTAAAGCATTACACGGAATGACACATGCAGAAGCGATTGCGGAATTTAAGGCTGTAAAAACTGGTGACGTTATTTTGCATATCGGGCGGAGGGTTTCAAAAAAGAAGCGTGATTTGACGACACAACCGGTTACTGCAAATAATGAAAATAATGTCACTAACTAATATACAACTATTTTTTCATTACATGTATATATTGACATATAACGAACGAGGAGAATGAAAACTGCAACTGAATAAAAATACCTATACATTATGGAAAACGATGATACAGAGAATGAAATTTACAGTACATTCTTTTGACATTGTTAAAAACTAAAATAATTTCGTTTCTTCAATTTTGAATAATTAATTTATTTTAATGAGCTAAATTCATTCTCTACGACATCACACAACATTTCTAGCGCTGATGTCATTTGTGAAGTTAAAAAAAGAAATCGACTTAATTTGCACGACTTGTCTAACTGATTTCTAAACAATTTGTGTTACAAATTTTACATCGAGTATTTGGTATTGAAAAATTTGATCTTTTGTATAAAATCAATTAATATATATATGTCAAAATACTTCATTTCGTGATATGATAATTTCAACGTTTTCCTGTTTATATATTATAATTTTTATTTCAGTATGTTTCATTTTCTTAGTAGACCCACAGTTTGTGATTTCTGTAATGAACCATACAAATATTATATTATAGCGTTGCATGGATCACAAATACTGGGTTTACGGAATTGTATTTATCATACAAGAAGAGATGGACTTCGCAAACTTAATTCATCATACTCGTCATATTTAAGCAATATATCGATGGTAATAAAAAGAATTGTGATAATCTTTATTAGTTTTAAAAAAGTACCACGACGAATAACACAAATAATTTTACTTGTGGAAATTATAAAAAAAAACTTTTGTTGTCAACAGTAGTGCTTATGTAAAGATTATACTTTCAGAGAAGTAGACAGTTGAAATAACTATCCAAATAATCAAAGTGAACAACAAGACAGTTAATGCGATATACAGATATTCATACGAATGGATAAATCAGAATTTTTCTTCAAATATTTATTTCTTTCAGTGAAATACGGAGCTTTGCATACGATCATATTAAATCAATCAAATAATGTCTTAAATTTACCGAATCGTTTTTCCTTGTGAAGTTAGTGCTATTTACACGTCGCAATTATGTGATTCTCACAGTTCTTTTTCTTCTGCATTGTTATCCATTTAATAATTTTTATACACGAAGAGAAATGAGAGAAAAAGATTGTAATAATAGAATTATAATGCTTGATTCAAGAATCAACAACTTGTTCGTTTTAAAATGATTAATTTAATAATACAAATTGTTTATATTATAATCTTATTCTCTCAATGTATTATTGTTCATAAACATATAAATTAAGGTTCATAAGAAATCACCAATAGTGATTGGAATAAATGTTTTCTATATAAATTAAAAAATTGTTTAATCATATTATTTAATGACGTATATGAAATGCGAGTTCTAAATATGAACGATTGAGGTAAAAAAAATCCTATTTCAATCAAGGTTTCAAAAGAATCCCGTACAAAATGACCTGGTGAACATCCGAAAGAACTTGCAAACAATAAAAAATTAGATAACATTTGTTTTCGATGTGAATTATTAAACATAAAATGAATAAATAGATAGAAATTTTGTTACAATAATAGTTTGAAAATAATTGGGAACTGAAAATAATGGATTGAAATGAGACTTTTTAAATTAAACCATGGATATACTCTTAACGTTATTTGTTGCATTGAGCATTTCTTATCAGCGTATATTTACACAGATATATGTATGTATGTTCTAAATATTTTTAATTTTTTTATATGTTGTATTTATTAGTAATAGTAAAAAGTAGTACGATCCTCAAATAACGAAACTGCAATTATGTTAAAAACTGGAATATTTATTGAAATGAAAATATTGCTGGCGAAAAAAATAAACGTGTAATATTTCAGTTTTGTATTTAATATAAATTTTTTTATCTCACTAATTACTTATTTTTATTAATATAATTATAATAATATTTGTAATTAATATATTTCGCTTTTAAGATTGACTAATCGAAATTTTGAAATTTGATAATAAACTTGAAGACTACTCTGCAATTGACAAAAAATGTTTTACTTTGATAGGTTTAAATTGAATAAAAAGCCTATCGTCTAAAAATTTCATTCACACCTGGAATCGTAGAGATTTTTATAATTTCATTTTTTTGATAAAAGTTGAATCGAAAGAATTATACGTTTATTTTTTAACCAGAATAGAACGAATACAGTTTTAAAGTGATTTCCAAAGACAAAGCCCAAAAATATTTTTATAATGTATGAATAAATTGTGCGAAAAACATAGTTATACATTTGTTATACGTAAACATAATGTAAAAATATGATTTATTTTTTATTACTCGACGTTGTTAGAATCTAGTCGATTTGTATAAATTTAACAATATAGCCATGCGAGTACTTTTTATGTTTATATAGAAAATATTTAACATAATGTAATTACTTTCAATATCAATAAATTTCTAGCACGTATAAACAATCGTTAAAATTAATTTCATTATAATGAATTTCAAGAGATCGATAAATATCGATCTTTTTATAATATAGTATTGGATAATTTGGATGAGCAAATCCAAGGAGGGGTTTGTCACCCACTTTTTCACATACACCAATCACTACATATACCACAGTTGTTTACTTTAGTATTAGGGTGAGTAAAAAAAAAACTAAACTGAACAACTGCGCTGTATGTGGTATTTGGAATGCGGGAAAAAGTGTGTGAATTTAAAAAAGAAAAAAAAACTAAAGTAAACAACAAAATTGAGTCGTCGTCAGAATTTTTGTGAATCGGAATCCTTTGGAATAAAGGATTCCGATTCACAAAAATCCTCTGGACATGGAATTCGAATTCACGGACAGTAGGAAAATATTAAAAAGAGATTGAATCTCTGAGAGAGATTGATGAAGAAACAAAAAAAAATAAAAAACACGAAGAAAAAAATCCTAAATAACGATTAAGAAGGAAAAAAAAAATTTTGTTCTAAAGACAAATTTAAATTTTCGTGCCATGTTTCATTGGAACGAAGAACGCGGAATATGACGGCGTTCTGTAGCCAACTTCAGTTATCGTCCGTAAACTGCAGTTTTGCCCTTAGTGCTTAAAATAACAATTATTAGCTAACTATAAATTTGTTGTTGTAGGAAGCATTTTTACCGCACACTCTAGTTAATTTTTCTCCTGCTTGAATTCACATAAAAACGCACATTGATCTTTCAGTTCACTGTTTTTTTTTCTTCCCAGACTTCAGAGCTGCCAACTTCTATGTTTCGCGGTTATCAAGTTGATCGCTATGAAGTTAGCTTGCTCAGTTACTGCTTTAAATCGAAGGACATGTGACTACTTATAAACAGAAATACTTTTTAGAACATTTATATCAAATGCTATTTTTATATTTTTAAAAAACCGCAATGTAAGTATTAGAAAAAATAAACTTCTTGATAAACATAAATTGGCAAAGTATAAAACTAAAATAATAAGACAAAGTCATCAAATATTATACAGTACTAGGTTATCTTTCAAATCCTTCATTTCCTGATACTTTATTGAATGTTTCTTCTAATTAATGAAATATATACATTTTTAGAATTCAAGGACCATATGTATTATAACAATTGAAGATGGCAGACTTTGGAAAAGCTCAACTTTTGAAATATGGCTGGTCGGAAGGTAAAGCACAAAGAAATGTTGTAATAATTTAAATATAATAATTCTTTAACGTAATAGTCAACTGTACTTAATAATTATAATTGTTGCAGGAAAAGGTCTTGGAAAAAATGAAAATGGAATGGTTGAACCAATCAAGCAGAAAATTAAAAATAATACCCTCGGTATTGGTTTTAAAAATGTACAGACTACTTGGTTAGATGATTTTATTAGTGGCAAGAAAACTGAAGACTTTCAGAAAATGTATGAACAAAATAAACCAAATGGTAAAAAGGATTATGGGAACAAAAAGTTTCTCAAGTCGTCTACATTAGAAAACGGAGTGTTAGTTGAAGATGAAGCAAACAGACATTTGTTTAAAGAAGAAGAAGAAAGCAGTGAATGTAAGACCACATTTCAATTATCAGATGAGGATCTCTTTAAAGCTTGCGGAGGACGCACTTTACATAAAGCTGCTCGTCATAACATTGGTATGAGTGGCAAATTGGCTAGAATTCAACAAGCTGAAGAAGAATTGTTGAATAAAGTGAAAGGAAATCTTAAAGATATTCAACAAACATCAAAAAACGAAGGCAAAATATCAAAAAAGAAGAAAAAAAATAAAAAAAGTAAAAAAAAGGTAAAATAATGTATGATTTGATTTTCTAGCTTATTGTTTCACTTTGTTTAATTATTATTTAATTAAAATTGTAGATTTGTAAATTAAAAATGTCATGAAAGACTGAGATTAAAATGAGAATGATTATTAAAATGAAAAGGTTATTAAACTGTAAATATATTTTATATCATGTAGTAATTTGTATAATAAATTTAAAAAGTCTTTAATACTGTATATACATAAATTTAAGGTGGATTATGTTACTGCTTAATAATATTGTATGTTAGTATTAATATATATTGTGTTAATATTTATAATTTACATATTCAATTGCTACATTGAGAGAGAAGTTTTCCCATTAAAACATTATACAAGATGACTCTGGTCAAGAGTGAGATTTAATAGATTAATATTATACATATTAATAGCTTTTTCAACTATGCAACGTAAATTATGTAATTGAAGTAAGGGTAAAAAAAATAGAGCTTTTTAAAATTAATATATACCGTTATTATATTGCAAGTTAACCTTGAAAAATTTAATATGTTTGACAGTCTTGTAAAATTAATTTTTTCAAGTATAATAACATATCAGAAAGTCGATATTTTAAATAATAAATATTTAATTGACACTTCAACTAAGTAAACATATTAACGCAACACATGTAATTTCGATTTGTCACAATATAAAAATTGCCATGTCAAAATGTCAAATTTGCAACAATTAAAGTACGATTATGGGTTTGTAAACATTTGTATACATAATGCTTATTTTTCCACTCATTATCATTTACACACTTAAAATTGCGAGCATTCAAACATATCACACCGATTGTAATTAAGGTTTCCAATTTGTATTATAAATTTGTAAATTCGTTTAGAACGATAAAACTATGGAAATAATATATCTAACCAATTGTCTCAAAAAGTAGTATTCCAATTTTGCCATTTTTACTTTTGTTAGTTTTATGTTCATGATAACTAATTATTTAATTATTCTTTTAATTCTTTTTTAATTTCTTGAAATTTTTGTTCACGTATAATATGAGATGTAATTCTGACAAAGTGGAAGTAATACATTTTTCTGATAAGTGGTTATATATGGATTTCCCTGTTATGGAATATGATATAATTTAATTATTTGATTCATTTCCTTTTAAATTGCAATGGTCAATTCCTACCTAAAATTGTTCGAAATCCTCATTCATTACAATGAATAAAAAAATAGGAACGGAAGTAAGATTGATTCCTATTATCGTGATTCTGCTTTTGTTTTCGGTGGCCTAAAGGCCTTCATTTTTTTCGCTTTTTTCTGTTTCGTTGGACCTCCAGAGCCTGATTGAAATGCCTTCCAACTATCAACCCGAGATTGCCTTGACTCCTCAAAATTTCTCTGCCATTCCCGTTCCATTGCTGCCTGAGCTTCAGCGGACAGTTCCTCTTCACGTTTTCTTTTACGTTGCTCAGCATCTCTTGTTGCTAACTCTCGTCTAAAAAACATAAAAAAAAATTACTTTTGATCCATATCAAGTCAAATTAAGAGTCCGATATTTTATAAATGATTACCATTTTAGAAAAATCAGAAAATAAACTGTTTCTTGAATACATAAAGATAATTTAAAAATTGTTAATTTTACCTTCTACGTTCCATGTCAGCAAAAAGTTTCATCGTCATAACATATACAGCATGCTTGTATCCTTTGTCAGTTTCTTCTTCTAAAACAGCAGATGACTCTAATTTACCTTCTTTCTTTAATTTCTTTTTCTTTTCTGCTATCTGAAAATGAATTGATGTATTTTTTTATTAATACAATATAATATTAAATAATATACTTTATATAACAATATGCTCAACTCACAATATGATCAGTTCTAGCTTTTGCTTCTTCAATAATGTCCATACATTTTGCACGAGTTTCTTCACATTCCAGTGTTTTCCAAGCTTTATTGACAACTTTGCAATACAATAAAACATTAGCAAAATATAAATTATTGATTTTATTTATGAAAATAAATAAATTATAATATTTTGCAATATTAACTAGATAAGAAATAAGAAAAATGGTTTATTTGGATATTCTTTTTATGAACAAGATAACAATTTTCTGCTTACTTTCAAATGCTTGTTGAGCTCTGTCAGCATCATCTTGATTTTTATCTGGATGAACCAATATGGACATCTAAAAATATACACATATATTTATTTATAATATTGTCTATTCTATGTATATACATATAAACATTTTGCATTTACATTCTTATGTAATCAAAATGTTACTTATGCCAAACTTTTACAACACTTTCATGTTTTACATACTCGTTTGTACTTTTTCTTGACATCTTCGATGGGGGATTCTGGATCAATTTGTAAAACTTCAAATGGATTTAAATTAAAATATGAAGACCCAGGTCGTAATAGTCTGTCTATTTGTTGTTTAGGAGTCAAAACAGAATCCCGTTTTTCAATCTCTTTTACCTAAAAAAGACATTGATAATACATTTAAGGTTAAATTATAATTGTATATATAATGTATCACAAT
>JABFOV010002850.1:0-18315 GCA_022817685.1 Aradophagus sp. ZL-2020 | reverse complement strand
TTTTTTTGTGTTTTCAATGTACCATTCTGCTGCTTTCTTTCTTATTTTCTTGATATTTTTGTATATAAATTTTTTTTTTTTTTATTTTTTTTTATTAAATAAATAAAAATATAAAACATAAAATTAATATTTTTTTTTAAATAAAAAGATAAATTTATAAATTAATTATATTTTATAATTTTATCTTTTATAATTTATATTTATTAATTTTATATAAATAGCTGAAATTTTAAGTAATGTTTTTTTTTTTTTTTTTTTTTTTTTTGTTTTTCAAACATACAAATCAATTTTATTGAATTATATTCATTGTGCATCTTACATTTTTAACGAAGTCGTGGTACATATAATTCATAAATTAATTTTTAATAATAATAATATATAAAAATAATAAAAAGAATAATATAATTAATAGATTTACTGACTGTAGTTAGTAAAATTGATTATTCTTTCAGTAATTGAAATATTTTAAGTGACACTTAGAGTATTATGAACGAAGATAATAAGTTAAATTCAATGATTTGGAAGAGCATGAAGAAAATTATTATCAGCAACTTGAGTTTCGTTGATTTCTGAATCGTTTTTAACAAGGCATATTTCAAAATCCAAAATTAAACGTATCTTGGTAAAAACTGAATACAACTTGTTCTATAGCCATCATTCGCAGAATTTTTAATACCCTACATTTAATTGCTGAGTAAATGAATGTGCTCGATCCAACTGTTACCCAACGTAGAGACAATTCATAGGATATTTTTCGTAGGAGTCGAACATTTTCATAAACAACGTACAAAAAGTCGCACGAAAAGTAGAAGAATACTGTTCGGTAAATATTGTGCAACGCCTTAATTCTTTTCGTTACTCTAATGAATCACCGACGTTTGGGAATACAAACGAGAGCCATTATATAGAGCACGAGTCGTTATAATCATTAACCACACAGCACTGTTGGATGACATTTGAAATCAATTCACGACCGTCAATTATGAGTAACATCGCATTAATTGTGGCTGACATTATCCGAAACAGTTATCGTCCGTTTGATATTTGTGATAGAGCTGATTACGAAATAATTATTCCATAGTTAACGAAATTGCGAAGTTTATCATTGTTCTCCTACTCCATAAAACGTCATCGAGTCGTAGAAAAAGCGCGAGCCAATAATTGACCTATCCGCGAGTTTATTTATGATCAACTTGATCACCCAACTGTTAATTTTCTCAATTATTACTGGATCACGTTTGACATCAGGCCGTCGTTTGTCGTCCTTTCTCTTCTCGTAAAACAATTTGAAACGGACACATTGTGTCATTTGATTAGATTCCTCGGTGTCATTAACTGCAATCGCAACGATGCGCTTTTGCATCTTTATTGCAAAGGGTACGGACGAGACGACGGCGAAATCATCAGCAATCGATTGGCCTGACTAAAATTTTCGCACGGCACCGTTTAACCGAACCAACCGCCAAGTCTTAAGTAATATCCTGGATTCTGCCGATGGTGTGTATTATTCAGCACTTTGCTGTGCAAAGAATTGCAAATTGCAGCTGCAACGAATGGATGTTGGGAAACATCACCGTCTATTTGAATAATATTGGCGATAACACACAATTCGGTCACAAAGAAGAAGCTATTGTTCTTGATTCGTCGGGTCGAATACATTAACATGAATTAATTTTTATTCGACCGTTGGTTTCAGGTAAACATGATTGATTCCCCGACAATGATTTTCTACATTCAATAGTTTCTCATGTGAATGACGTGACGAATTGGATCGGTCTAACAAGTCTGTTAAATTGAATGTCAGTTATGGACCGTTAGTCGCTTTTTTCTCATTTGAATAATCACTTATATTGTGTTAATTATACTTCATTATATAATTGAATTTTACTCATTAGTTACTACAGTTGGTTATTACATTTATTAAAAGTGATAGTTGCAATCACTAGTTTCGAAGGTAATATATTTTACTTCATTTAATAACAGAAATAGTGAAACTTATGCTCTCTTGACATTTGGTAATTGTTGCTCAACACAAAGATAAGAAAAAAACACAAATTTTAAATAATGTATCCTTCTATCTTAAAATGACTAGCAGGGGTGAATTTTTTATAAAATTTCTAAAGAAGAACATTTTCAATTGTACTTTTGTAATTGTTTAAAATTATAAATCGCTTCTTCGTTGTTCAAGAACGATCGATTGCGCGTATACGAAAATTAAATACTAGGTAGAAATTAATAAGAACTGGCCGAGTAATAAAAATTGGAAACTCCCATTATATAGTTTGAAATTATCGGCACTGCATACCTCTTTCATCTACTAAAATTCACTTTGTAGTGAAAATAAGAAAGTTTTAATGAGATTCATTGTTATGATTGTATAAATCTGTATTTTCCATGCAACATGTTTAACAACAATTGTTACGCTCAAAGCTGTTTTAACAGTAATTATTTCGAATTAATTAATGCCATGTTTAATTAGTATTCTATTATTGTAAAAACTTAAAATTTTTAATGCATTTCTTAAGATCCTACCAGCTTATTGTTCAAATGATTTTTCTCAACAAATAACACGAACTAGATATCTTCGGCGAAATGAACAAAAAATCCCGATCACGACCGATACAATTAATCGCGAAGGTTCCAAGTAACAGAATCTCTTTGGTTTCACCGGCTGCTTTATCTCCTTTAAAAATTAACTCAGATTCCATTCAATTAACTCTAATACTTAAAAGACATCATTAAAACAATGCAAAATTTACGTCGCGGCGGTAGATCGAAGTATAACACAATCCACTGCCGTTTCTTTTTCCGCGTTTATAAACTTTACCATGCACCATTACTTGGCGACGAGTCAGTTTAATTACTCGCCGATTTTATTTGAACTCAGCTCCGTGGCGCGAGGTGAAAATGAGCGTGGCGGAGGCACCGTGGCACACGGACATACACGTTCTCGCACACCAGCAGCTCATAATGGTACGACTGAAAAGATAACGCACTATTCAAGACCATACGTTTCACGTTGACGGCTTAATTAGTCGAGGAAACGAAGGGCGGTGAATCATCGGCCCCTCGAACAATTCGCAAAATAATTTACGTCCGTTGTTTCGATCGATTCGGGCCCGACCGTTTCATGTTTTTCGCGCGCAAAATGCTTTATTTGTTGACATTTCAATGCCGGGATTGAAACGTGTCGACGCCTTAATGTTTTAATCGCGTTGGTCCGAGCGACCGCGCCTAACTCTATTACCATCATCGAGAATCGGCCAATAAAAATTCATCTGCGATCGCGCTCTCGTATGAAATATCGGCTCACGAAAGCCGGTCGGAAAGTAAGATTCGTTAATTGGGCTGGTCGAGGCAGGGGTTGTTTGGATTCTGAAATTGACGTTGATGGCTTTTAAAGATTTTTTCGCGCAAGACAAATGGAGCCCTGCGCGTGGAATGCAAGTGTCGCAGATAATGCCATCGTCACATACCTTGTCTCTCGTGATGTACACATGCCGTTGCCGAGTATTCGCAGGAATTCGGCGCAAAGGAAATGGCTCTCCGCGAACTATGCGGTTCGAAAGAATTATCAAGCCAGGCGACAAGAGTAATGGCGGCACCGAGGGCTCGGGCTTTTCGTACTGCCGTATTCAAAGCCGCAGCCGGGCCCTTAATTTTGTTACCAATCAGAATCGTGCATCTCGATACTTTTTTGCGCGTTTCTCCGAGCGGCCGCGCCGGGCCCGTCGGGTTCTTCCGAGCGGATCGCGCGTCGGGAGATAAATTGGGCAGTTTAACAAAAGTACACGAAATTATCATCAACGTTATTCCGCGGGCCGTGATTAATATTTTGGCAAGCCGAGCCTGGCAGCGGAAATATTTCACGATTATAAAATGCCTACTTATATTGAATTATTGGCCAGTTAGATATTCAGCGCGCAAACTTCTTCGACGTTGAGCATCCGGCGGACCGGCCGCTTTGGGTATTATTTAGGTTTATACGTGAATTCGTGCTTTTACGACCGCAGTCGGTTCTTAAATGTAACGAAATCGTTTGCGCGTGGTCGCATTTTTCAAGGCGAAACTCGTTGCGTCGATTCGGGTGAAAAAATTTATGCAAATTGTTTCAATTTTTATATGTGATCCCGGCATTTAGAATGAGTAATGCTGGCTTTATTACGCGCTGTAGGCACGGAGTTACAAACGAAACAAAAAAAGTAGTCATAAAATTGTACGTGTTGAATCAAGAAATTTTCGTTAAAACGATTTGCTCATGCCAAGAGAAGGGTCACAATTAAAGTTAAAAAATTTTTAGCGTATGTTTGAATATGTGAGATGTATATGTTTATTTGGTGGTGAGCAATAATGTTTAGCATTGTTTTACAAATGCTCACTAAAAAAGAAAATAGTAGATTTTATTTTTATATTCACTTTTTTTATTATAACTTTAATTATTCAGAAGCAAATTTAAAAATTCTAACACAAACAAACAAAATTAAATAAATAAAAAGAAAAAAGAAATGTAAAGAAGTTTTTTCTTCGTTTATTTTTTTTTTATCTGACTATTGATATGCATGTATCGATAAATTATATCGCAGTTTTCTACTACGTGATAACGTTTCATACAGGAAGAATATAATAATAAACTTCGCAATTCATTATCACAGAAAGAAGATAAATGAAAACGAATTTATTAGAATTATATTTTATACAATTATTTCAGGTTTTTTCACAGAAAAAAAAAACATTACAATATATATTTTGTTTCCGTTTAAATTAATCGATTAATTTTAGTTTGCGATCAATCATGAGTGCACGTAACGATTAATCGATTATCGATTAATCGAAAATAGTTGAAGAATCATACATCCATAACAAATGGCGGCCGCCATATTTGTTCACGTACCTTCGCCATTTCGTGGTACAGCAGTAATCTAATCGTCGTCTTGTGAGAACAGCCAGTGACTTATTATTGTAACGTAAGTATCAGCGAAATCAATTGTATTCTTTTTTTATCGATAATTTAAGATCAAGCGACAGTGTTATTTATCAATGTGACATTTTTGGATTGCAGTTAATTTTCTCCTGTTTGCTCCAGTCCAGGTTTTCACGACTCTACCTGTTCCTGTCTGTTCCTGCCTGCAATCACATATTGGGACGCACAAAACCAGGTAAATACTTGTATGTTTTGTTTCATTTCAGTGAAGGACAAAATATTATATTATGCAACAAGGGAGAGAGGCGATTTTTTCTAGGGTGTCTGCTACAACCGTGAAATAATCGTTTGTCTCCTAAGTTGCATACGATATTTTTCGTCACAAGTGAACATAACCTCTGCTAATTTTAAGGAAAGAAACACATTTTTTCATTTCAGGGAGTGTTTCTCTCCCTAAAAGTAGGAAATAAAAACGCAGTTTATGTTTACGTGTGACGAAAAATCGTTTTTAAAACAGTCATTTTTTTTAATTCATCGAAAAATGGTTAAGTGAAATCTCGTAGGATTTTATAGCAGTTTAAAATATATAACGCGAAAATGGATTAAGATTGACATATATGAATAGCTTTTAAATGAAAGTATTTTTGCGTAAAAAATACTGCGGTGTTAGAGTATACGTTCTGTAGGTAGCCTTGTAAGTGAAGCACGTACTAAGAGCTCTGAGTATAGCAATCGTTATAGTGTTACCTTATCGGGAATATGAGATCCTTCATCAGTTAACCCATTTTAAATCGTTAGGCGCGTTTCCTATTTTGGTACACATTAACTGATTTTTGCGGGATGAGAAACATTAAATTATTATTATATTTTTTTTGCATTTTTCTCTTGTTAATTGAAATAAATATTTTTACTTGCCAGGAAAAAATGGAATAAATCTAAAATTAAGAATCGGTAGATAAAAGAATGTTGTTTGAAACAAGAGCTTGCATAAAATTAAACTTTACAAAATTTTATGTACTTCTCATACGAATTTATATTATTTTAGCTTACAGTTAAATAATATAAAAATAAATAAAAACACGACCAAACGCGGAGTGAAGAAATGTTATTAATTCAAAACATTCGATATAGGACGCCAAATATCAAAATAATAACATGGTTTTGATATAGCAATTAAAAACCTCTTTAATAACGAATATTCAATTTTGAATTTTCATTATTAAATTAAATTAAATTAAATTAAAAACTTTTCGTTCTTGGATCGAAATAATGTTATTGTTTTAAAAGTTGTGTTGATCGTGTGGTTGATTTAAAGGAATGTTTTTTCTTTTGTGGTGAAATTCGTCTTCTTAAAGATTTATTGGCTTTTTTGTTAATCTATTTAACTTAGACGTTATTTAGCTTATTAACACAATTAATTGTTTAATGTTTTATTTATTTTTTTTTTTACAATGTAAATTTAACAATATAACTTATGATAAATAATGTGTCAGTATTTATTGTCAGTTTCATTAATATCCTTGCAATTCTAAATTCCTTATCACATTTTATATTACATTACAGTTATTAACGTAGTGAATAAATTTATCACTGGTACTTTGAAAACTTTGTCTTTACGCACAACTATAATAGTACATCAGCGTTTAGTTTATCTCTAATGTTGCCGTAAATACTTCAATTTTTTTTATTAAGTTTTAATGTTTCCAGTGTTTTATATATTCCGTTTCAAAAAAGAAAAAAAATTATATGGAAAATTTCATTACAAAAACTTCATAAATAATCAAGAATAAAATGTCTTAAAATTTGAATGTTTGCATAAATGAATATTATTTTTATTATTTAATTTTTTTTTCTACATCACCTGGTAATCAAAAACTGTTTGAACATTTGTTTACGAGACATTGTCTCAACTGATTATACAACGATTTTATTTATTGCTCTTCATTTTGAAAGGAGTTCCCATAAAAATATGTTTCAACATTTTAGGCTTGAAATGTTAAAAAATATTTGACGTTTTGTGGCATGTTGTATTTTCAAAAAAATATACTCATCCATTCTTGTAATAGATGTTATACCAAACATAGAATAAATATGTTAGTAATTACCTAAGAATGTCATCGTTCAATAAAAATTGTATTTTGTTATAACAAGTTAAACATATTCGGAAAATTTAGCACGCTCGTTAGACAATTTCTTCTTACTAACGAGCAAATCATTATACCGGCGCATTACTTGCGATGCAATGAAATTCGTACTCTTCGAGCCAACGTTGAAAAAGTTTCACAAATATGATTAAATTTCAAATGACTCACTAATTCTATTAATTACGCAAAAACCAATTATCAATTAATGCGAGACAAAACAGCGTAAAAAAAGTCTGTAGGCGCGTTGGCAAATCAAGCAACTCAATATTTACGATAACATTAAAAATGACCGAGTCGTTTGCATCACGAAACTGAGTAATATCATACAGGACAGAAATCTATAATCCCTAAAGATAAACGATGATAAAAACCTAAACCTTTTTATTCCATTTGTCCTCGTTTGTCATGACAGGTTTCAATATTCTTTCCTATTCTACACCACTCGGTCGTTTTTACTTTACTTTGCTCCCCAAACCACTTTTACCGCAAATTAATTACACAATGCCCGTCAGTTTAAACTCCCGCCTATAAGAATCCTCAAAAGATAAATAAGAAGAAGAAGAAGAAACAGGCCGTTGAATGGTTAATTTTGCCAGCGGCCGAAAAAGGGAACGATCGCGATCCGCCGAATTTCATAACGATTTTCCGAAGCGGCCGGGCGGTTGCGCAAGCGTGCAAAATCGGCCGCGAGCCGTGCGGGCGTGGAAAGCGAGGGTCCCGGCCGGGGCCCCGATAACGATCTGTCCGAGCGGCTCGCGCGAATCGCTCTCCGGCGGGGTTGCGCAACCGCGCGCCAGGCCGACTCGGCAGAAGCGAAACAATATCTCGCAACGGCGAATTCACGCGAAAACCGCCGCCGCGGCTCCCGCGAAAGTATTTTGTCGTTGGACTTATTTCTTGCGCTAACCACTAGACGTCGTTTCCATCGTTGCGCCGGCTGCTAGAAACACCTGACGGCGCGAGCGCAGTGCAGCATTGACTTGTGTATCAGGCCAAGTAAGCAGCAAGTCGCTCGTTTGCGCGGCGCCCAACGGCTCTCGAGGTACCGCGCACGCTCGCCCGGCCGTTTGGTCCCGTCGATTCCGACCGATTTCCGGCTCATCGTTGCGCGCCGATCGGTTCGGGACACCGAGTCCTCCCCCCCCCTACCCCCCTCGTCCTCGCCCCCCCCCCCCTCCGCCAACCGATCTCCGCGTTCTGTCGCGCGCACCACGAGAAGCAGAAGATTCGCGAAATCGCCGGTTTATATGGTAATGCAACGCATCGCATGGCGCGTTATGTGAAAGCGCGAGATCGCGAGTGTGGCGTACGACGGTTTGTTTTGGTTGTTCTGTACGCGCCGATCGGGACACTGGGGGACGGTTGTTCCGCGCCGGACCGCGCCGCGCCGAAAATGACCGAGGTGTCCGCGTGAACCAACAGGCCGAGCTGCCGAGACAAACAAAAGGGACAAAAAATGTAAGCGACGCGCGCCTCGCTGTCATCGACTTGCGGTGCAACATTTCGGCAAGCATGTTGCTCGCCCGTTTCATCATCCTCACGTCCTTTTTGTTGCTGGTACTCGCGGGAGATGTTGACACCGACGCCTTCGACGATAAAATCGTCATCCAAACGGCCAGTGATCAAGGTAGGGATTAGATATGGTGGTTTTGGTACTGGTATGAGAGTTTGGTTCTGTCGCGGGCTGTTTTGAACATGGCGATAATGTTGCGTTGAAATATGGAGGCGTTCGCGGGATTAGATTGTGTGTACATTGGATGGGTGCAATCTCAGTGAGTGTGCGAAGTTTCCTTTGCTTTCTCGTAGAGTACTGTGAATTGTTGGAGAAAAGAATTTTGTGGAAGTTACGATTTCTATTTTATTGTCAGAAGAAATGTTTTTGGACGCGGGTAGTGGGATTTGTGGGTATTTCAGTTTAGTAAATATTCAGGATCCGTGGGTATTTTTGGGGAAAGAAATTAAATCATTTGTTTGATTTTCTTTGTGGTATTTTATTCATAATTCCAAACGAACAGTTTTACATGGAGAAATATTATATCAATGCAACTAATATTTAGTTCAATTTATTAAACAAAGGTATCTGAAATCTTTTTGTAAATTCAACATCCATTTTCGTCTCAATAAACAAAATATTGTACAGAGAAAAAATATCGTGATTACTTCGTGGTTAAAAAATTCTGCCATTCATGAAAATTAATTACACACTTTGATTAACCATACCAACAATTTTTTTGGGTGTGAATTAAATAAAAGTATCACAATATTTTCTTCTTTATGTTTTATAAATATATTGGTAGTTCGATGAATTTATGGGAATGTAAGTGGTCTCTTTACTAGAAGAAAAAAATGTTATTTTAATTATGAAGTGTCTAAACAGAAAACTCCAGAATGTTACTTGCTTTTCTAGCAATTTTTGTATATTATTTAAGTATGAAATTTTTTGCATATGTTTAGGATAAGAACCTAAAATCAGTATTGTAAATACATATATATTCCTTTTTTTAATACTTCTTAATGGTTAATGTTAGTATGCAAATGAATTGTATATTTATACATTTCTGTAAAATGGTAAACTTTGTAATATCATAACTTTACATTTTTATTGATTTAATTTTTTATAGGAAAAATGTAAAATTTTCTCTCGAAAGTTTCTTATGTCTAAAAATTATGTCTATAATTTTGATCACAATATTACAAAAAGAGAGAGTTAGGTACATTATACAGTAAAATTTTATTGGAAAGTATTGAAACGAACTTTGTGAAATCTAAAAACTGTATAATCCAATGTCAAACGTCCAGTCATCAATTTTTCCCCCCTCTTCTAAATATTATACTCGTCATTTTCAATGTAACGTGTTAAATAATTTGTGAAAAAGTTTTCTTCGTTTTTTTAAGTTTACCATAAGTGAATTTTCACTGGATTAAACATATTTTTATTACGTGTAAGAAAATTCGCCTTAATTATATGGACCAATTAAATTCCATATTGTTACATAAATCTCTATAAAAATAAACATTCCCCAACGTCATTAAAAAGTAATTTTCCATAAGAAAAATACTTTCGTTCGCGATAATTTTTCACGCAGATTACATTTTTTGCAATAATAAATCAACTAATTAGAAAATTTTTCTCAAAACTGTTTCGAGCTCGTTTAATAAAATTATCGATTGCATGAATACTTTAATAGAAAAGTAAATTCAATAAATTTGTTAGGTATTTACACAATAATCATTATTCTTTTTTATCAAAGTTTATTATATTGATATTACAAAAATACTTATACTAAACATTTTTTTTCTATTGAAATTTTAGTAAAGTTGTTAAAATTAGTACCGACATACTTTATATTTAAATAATATTCAAATAAAATGACATGTAAAATGGAAAAAATTTTATTATAATTTTGGAATTATTTCTTTGCATCTAGCACTTCATACAATTTTATCATAATATAACAAAAATTTCATCACTGCCGAAGAGTCAAAAACTAAAGTGTTAAATTATTCATGATTGCGTAACATTGTAACAGCTATTAATGAATTTTCATAATTCAAAGATTAGATACATTTTTTTCTTATGTACAATTTTAAGGCGGAGTTTGTAGTTTCTCTCACAGTGCAATACGTATTTCAAAAAAGAAAACTCCATTGAACTTCCACAACGGCTTAAATAAATTGATAGGACAACGTTTTACGAGCAGCTTAGTATATTTTTAATAAATTGCAACAAGCTTCTTAAATTGCAAACAAACGTCCCCGAAGAGGAAATCCCACCGTACCGTCAATAAACCGTTCAAACGTAATGACGTAGCTAAATAATACGATTCCAAATTTATCGACAAAATTAGGATTAAATCGAAACACGAAATCGCCAATCT
This sequence comes from Aradophagus sp. ZL-2020, assembly GCA_022817685.1. NCBI lineage: Eukaryota > Metazoa > Arthropoda > Insecta > Hymenoptera > Scelionidae > Aradophagus > Aradophagus sp. ZL-2020. The sequence continues at coordinate 7,372 of JABFOV010002850.1, read as the reverse complement.
AAAACTTTAATCCGCGCTTGTTAACCAATAAACGTCATTAAAATTCGCATAAACAACGTGTTCTCGCCTATAAAAAAAGTTTCAAAATGAACGTACTTAAAAATAAAGTCGTCAAACAATCGCCGACTGAAATCCCGTAATGATTGTATTTTACGGCGATAAGCATATGTCGCGTAATAATGCGATTAGCCTATATAAGACGCCGCCGAAGCAAGAAAATCTTTTTCAACGTTGAACCGTAGATCGTCGGTTAATTGTCTTTCGGCCGCTAAATTTCCTCGACGATCAATATCAGGATCGATTTCACGAGGCGCGTTAGAACGCCGACCTCATGGGACTTGATCGTCAATTAAGAGTCTCTGTTAATTCCGTCTTAATAATCGACTGGCATTTCTCATCGCACGATTTCGCAACGCCCCGCGCTACAGAGGTACGAAGAATTAATTACAAAACGCTCGGGGCTATTAATTATTATTTATCGTTTATCCTGCGATGCGATTTTCGAAAAAGCCTCTAATGAATGGCACCTCAGCGTGTCGCGCAATCACGAAGGAGACGGTGAAAAAGGCGGAGAAGGAGGGATCGGAAACGAGGGAACGAGAAGTAGGAAAAAGAAGGAAAAAAATAGAAGGGAAATAAAATAACTTTTGCTTGCATACACGGCTTACACGTATTATATGAAGAGAGATGGAGATTAGAGAAGGGCCTTCACGTGAAACTACTAACTCTCGGAATTGTGCCAACAACGGTGAACGTCTGAACTTTGTTGCTCGCTAGCGGATAGCGAAGCACGGCCTTTGCTCTCACGTTTATGTGAAAGTATAGAAAGATAGAAAGAGGGAAGGAGGGGAGATCACTCCGGGAATGGCTCAGAATCACTTTATATCGCGTATGCAGTTTTATGCCGTGCGTAATATTCGTGTTTCGCAACGTCCAGATGCGTTCGTGTGTACGCGCGCGGGCGCGCGCGCCAAGATTTTCGTGTTCGCCGATTAACGGTGGATAATAACATTAGAAGGCGCGCGCTCGTGACGTTTTTCTTGCCGGGCAAAAAATGCTTCGCTGCCAAGCGAGCGCACGCACACAACGATCACGCCTTGCAAAATTTAACGTTCCTTCGCGCCGTACTTTGCACGATCGAACATTTTTAGGCACTATTATTCGAAGGTTTTGGGAAATAGTCGTGACGATTGAGAAATGTCGCACTGAGAAACAAATGTGGATTGTAGATACTTTGGAATGCGGTGTTTTTGTTTGTGTAGATCTTTTGTTGAGATTCTTTAAAATTTACTTATATTGAATGAAATTGCTTGGAAGTAAAGAGTGTAGTAAAATGAGTGTGTGGTGTTATTGAAATTGTTTTTGATAATTGTATTTGAAAGATGTTTTTATTCTTGGATTAGATTTTGTTAATTAGAAATTTAAAAATTATCATTCAAAGGAGGTGAAATAAAGGTTTTTAAAAATAATTTTTTGTCTTTTACAAGACTGTTTACAAGAGAGGTATTTACTATTTCAGAAAGCAAGATACTATTGGAAAGTACGCGAAGAAAAGATTGTATAAAGTTCAATCGTAAATAAACATCTTACATAAAAAATTTTCTCTCAAGATGAAAAGAAATTTAAGCTTTCAATATTTTTCCGTGATAAAAAGTTGTCTCTTGAAACCTCAAACAATAACTTTTTCAAAGCTTTCAAAGCTTTAATTAAGATAATTGTCTGCCTTTTGAAAACAATACGATCCAAATAAAGTAATACCAAGGTTGTACTCAAATTTCACCCGAGTAATTCGTCCAGGTTTCGTAACGCAAATTTAGACACGCGATTTCTTAAATTCTCATCAGGCACTTTTAATGCCGGTTATGCAAAGTCACGGGGATGACGAATTAAAGTTCACATCGACGTTTGAAAGAAATGCAACCGCGAAGCGGAGGTCGAAGTGCTCAGGCCCGGGCATTGTCGTCGGCAGGACAATGCTGACGGAGAAACGACAAAAAGGCATTGCAAGAAAAATGTGTGTCAATGATCGGCGCGGTGATGTAGGACGTCAGGTGAACGGCACCGTATAATGGTGCTTCGAGCCGGATTACTCGGCGCGAGAAAGAGAACGGGGGGCCGACTGCGAGAAAAACGGCCGGTGATAAGGAAGTCGAAAGAGTTTCACGGTTAAATTATAATGCGTCGACGAATTCGCGGCCGAACGAAAGGGCAAGTTTTACCGACCGGCATGTGGGTCGTCCCGTTGTAAGTAAAAGTCATGACGTCGATGCAAAAAGCGCCGGAGGCTCGCGGGATGAAAGTGTGAATTGGATTAGGCGCGCGGAATGAGCTGCTCGGTGCATCTCGTTGCAATTATTTCGGCTTTTTGTTGCATTCGCGCTTGTTGCTTTCACACTTTCTTCACATATTTACGGTGGCTTTTTCACTCTCGGCGCGCGCGGCGTTACTTCCACGGGGAAACGAGCATTGATTGGCCGGGGTTGCGCAACGGGAGCCTCGAATTCAAAGACCCTGAGTCGATTGTCGGGCGCGCGTCGTCACGTTAATTAACAACTCGCCCGGGACTTGCCAGGCCGTGGTCCGTGGTCGTTAAGTCGTGGAGAAAAATGCGCGGCCCCTTTCGCGACACTTGTTACATCGGTAAATCGCGACGTAACTAAACGCGATACGATCGTCGCTGAAGTAGTACACTGTGACTTGAATTCAAATGACGCCTCTCTTGGGACGAGCGAAATGCGTTTACAAGAAATCGTACGGCCTTTTTCCCCCGAGCATAAGCGAATGATTAATCGCGCTTATCTCTCGCTGTTGCAATCGCTTTCTTGTCTCGTCTCGTTTATGATTACTTTTTATGGGGTCGTCCGTAAGATACGCCATGAGCTCAAAGCGGGGGATGTCACACGGGTTTCGTCACGCTGCAATTGAAATAAAGTCGTCGACAAGTTTATTCATTTTTACGGTGATATTGTAAGTAAATGAATGTGATAATCAAATTTCCGATGCGCTGAGAAGAGAGAGACAAAAAATCCGTTTAAATAACTCGCATTGTTGGTATCGAGATGAAGTGTGTACAAATCAATTTGGGACCGATTTAATGACTTTTTCACAGTACTTGTAGTTGGTATGCAAGAAAAAGTCGACTTTCATTTTTTTTCTACAGTGGTGATCTTGTTTCAAATTCCGATACTTTTTATTTAATGCAACTGTTATAAAACATCGTTCACAGTTTCATTACTCTGAAAGACAGCAAACATTTTTTTCCGCACAATTACTTTTGATACATATTTCTCCAACATAATAAGTGTAGCAATTTTCCGTTAAACTAGAACTTCTGTCTAAGCCTGCAGGCAAATATATTCAAACCTCAATACAGCTTCTAGACTATGCGCGTTAACCTTAGAAAGTGACTTAATTTCAATGTCTTTGTCTTTCGTATCGGTAGGTCTACCTCGCTATCATTGTTCCCGAGTGTCTGGAACTCGACTTCGCCTGTCTGCGAAGTCAACATTTATTATGTTCAATAACTAAGTTGCGGTACAATTTCAACCTCCATCATTTCGTCGCGATTTCACCGGCGGAAAATTCTCGACCGGCCTTTAATTCTCAGCGACTCTTGGGCTCGATTACAATTGTCATCGATATTCAATTGGCCCGATCGGGAGCGCGTATGACGAGCGTCGACGTTTGCATTCGACTGACCGCGTGTCTCGTGCTCCACTGACTCACATCATTAAAAGGAGAGAAAACGTCGATGAATCGGACGCCAGATTTATCACGCGTACGTTGGCCGATTCGTTGACTCGCTTAATGGATGTGTCTGCGTGCCTGCGGCTCGCGATTATTCGTCCGTCACGAAAGTGAGCGCAACTCGAGACCGAAAATGCCCCGGTCGTGAGTTTTGCGTGAAATTAAACGACCGAAGGATAATCCGACTTTCTCGCTCCTGTTACATGATCGTTTCTTACGCGCAAGGGACGTCGGCCGGGGCCTCGCATTAAAGTGATTAGCACCACGAGAAACGCGGCCTAATAAGAAGAAACAAACGCCCGAATCAATTAAGCGGCATTGCACACAAACGAGCGGGAAATTCAAAGTGCTTTTAACGTTCAACGCTCATTGGGCCATTAATGCGCGCTTTAATCGCGGCGAAAGAACGACCTGCTACGGTGACGTGACGTGTCAATTGCGATTTTCTAAATGAAAATCATCGAAAGGAGGAAACGGCAATAGCTTATGATTTCGTTGCGGATTCGCGCCAGTTGCACAACTTCCGAAACGTTGTTTTTTCGCCCGTCGGATGCGTTTTTGATACCGTCGGCTGAACAGCGGAAACGCGCTCGCGGCTTTTTCATTCGTTCTCATTCGATAATGTGTTGCATTTAATTGCATTAATTATGACGGCTGTTAAGTAAACGGCGCGTTCAACGGGACGGAGACGGGCAGAATGCAACAACGATGCCGACGCGTCGCAATCTATATACACATGTGTAACGGCGGCAATGCGTGCCGCTGCGGACGTGGGCTGCGTTTGACGAAACGATGCTTAATTAATTCCGGCGATACCGCGTGTCCACACCGCCGCGGACTTTCTATTGTTCCGATGAGGCAAGAATCTGATTTATCTAGATGAGCTTTCGATGCAACCGTGTGCTGGATTGTTAATGCGACGCGATAAACTTCGGGCGCAAATGATCCACTTGTCGCCGGCGATAAATTGCGCTCGGTTTCGAGCAATTTTCCGTGCGGCCGGCCGTAATTCAGGCGGCCCGGGCGACGAAAAAAGTGGCGCGATAAAGCCGCGGCAATTATTTGCCGAACGGTGCGCGTAAATTAAAATCAGTAGATGGGATTTGCCCGGCATTTTTTCACGTAGGCAAAAATTACTGCGGCCGCAAGTTTATTTCATTTTCTTCGTGTACGTCTTCTTGCGGGAGCAACGCAAACATATAATGTTGCGCGGCTGTGTGCGTAAGGTTTCACACGGACGTGCCACTGTTTGCATCACACCTCGATGTTAATTTTCACTGGTAACGCACACGTACGCTCGCACGCCTGGATCTTTCACTTTTTAAAAATCTGCCTCGCAAATCGCGATCTGCAGTTTCATTTGCATCGATTTACGTTTGTTTGTCATGCGAAATTTGTTAGCGCTTTTTCAGTGTACAAAATCATTTGCGAAATTATTTCTTAGTATTTACTTTCCAAGCTGTCAAACATACATCAGAGGCTTAAAGTATATTTCGAGTTTCATTTTAATTAAAATTTATTTAAAATGTACATTAAGAATGACGAATATTTTTGAATGCTTTCGCTCCTATCGGACAGAAGTTTGCAATGAATTTACGCAACAATTGAATATTTAATTTTTCTAAACATCCTTTTTGAAAAAAATGCAACCTTTTTAATTACAACTTAAATTCGTTGCAAGAAAAAAGTTTTAAACACCCTGTAGAGACACTTGTTTAATTAATAATAGTCTAAGTTATAATTTTATTATGAATAGATGAAATTTCAACAATCGAAAATAACAGAAACATTTTTTTTCATTTTCAGGTCAGTGAAATTGGTTATTACAATTGAATTTTATTGCAACACGTGGTGAGTAAAGGATAATTTTTTCGACAATCGAGAATAAAATGTGAACACAAAGTACGATCGTGATATTGTTGCACCGCACGAATCTTATGCGGCATAATATTAAAATAATGTTTCGTAGTCCTGTAATTACCGAGGTGGAAGAAAAGGTATTCTGGCAAGATCGTAAAATTTTGAAGATGCGCACAAAAAGTTGCGCCGCAAGAAGAATTACGTTCTTGCAGTAAACCATTGTTATGCCATTAATCAATTTCATTGCCGCTGTAAAAATAAATCATCGTGCGACATACTTTTATTACGTGATCTTTTTTGTGTGCAATCAATGAGATTCATCTTTTTTTTGTTTTTCATTTTATAAATATCTTTATTATTTGTTTGTGTACTTGTAGAAAAAGTACATGCAATAAATTTTACCAAAGTGTTTAAAATGAAAACGAGTAAGATGGACATTATTACAATATTTTGTCGCAACAAAATATGTTTTAAAAATTTAATTAGCAGTCATTCTACCATTGAAACCAAATGAGTTGCAATTAAATATTAATTCATTAAAGATTCTAAATCTTTATAGTTCTTTTATTAAATTTTTGCTAATGGGCTTAAGTAAGTACACTCCACTCCGAGAATTTCACTTTCATAAATTACACAATTGTTTAAAACAAATTTTCATAATTTTATTTATTTTAATAATTAAAATATCTTTTTGTATTATTAAAATTGCGATAAATAGTTTATTAATGTACCGAAAATTTTGGTAATTATTTTATAAGAAATTTGTCATTATCGTACTTTGTAAATATTGTAATGTATATTATTACAAGATTTATAAGCATTTTTTTCTTACTGGCTATGTATATTTGCGCGCATTGAAGAATAACAATTTTTGTAGAGTCGAACAGGTGCACATTATACGTTGTAAACGCAGGTTTTAATTAACAGTAATTATTTCAGTTTAATGTAATTATAATGTCGTATTATATAAGAATTACAATACAAAGTTATGAAGCCAAGATCCTTTTTGAATATTTACGTGCTGCATCAACGTCATTCTAGAATTTACAGCGGTTTTAATAGTCGTTTTTGTGCCGAATTTGATAATGCATACTTATAACTAATTACTAGTTTTCTTAGTCATTGATTTTACGAAAAAGCTATATAATTAGTTTACGGGCAATTTAAGTAAAAAATATTTGACTATGGAATTTACCATTTATTTATAAAATTTACGTAAAAAAAGTGATAGTTGGATGTATATAAATATTTTTTTTTCTTTTTTCAAAAAAGGATTTTACATTATCTTTGACGCACATCAAATTAATCAATTCACATATACAAAACACTTTTTAAGTACTCATAAAATGAAACCATTTTAATTAACCGTTTATTATTATATTTTGCTGTAATTTGTACCTAATTTAAGTTGATGCAGGATGTTCAGTATGCATGGTAAAAACGTCATTTTCAGCAGTGGTACTTTCAGCAATTTGAAGTTTTATATCTGAATTTTTTCGTTTAAATTACACAGAACCATACTTAAAATTTACTACAATTTTTCTTCGATCAAGCGTCTGGACAGCCTGTAACAGAATAACTAGAAACTTTGCATTTGATCCTCGACTGAACAATACTTAATTAGCGAAACTGAAACTCATCAAATCGCAAATTTCAATTCACCGAACAACTTCAGGTCTTTCGCAATACCAGTAATTACAAACGACAACCCAGCGACACATTTTTGTTTCACCTCAAATGATGTCAATGTTACTTGCGACAGAAA